>CM047805.1:13321088-13528875 GCA_026214975.1 Gentiana macrophylla
AAACTAGCCACTCATAGTTATGAGTCCAAACATGTCAAGGTTAGAGTTCATAACCATAAGAACAATTAAATCAAAGTAAAGGCTAAGAATTATATCAATCACAAGCTATCAACTTGAAAAAGGAGAACTTGCATTTAACCTTCAAAAAGCTCCAATGGAGTGAGTGTATCCTAAGAGCTACAAACCTTTCCAACTAGAATTAATCCAAGGAATCAAAACAAGAATTCTTAATGTTTACACTTGTAATTTAGGAGCTAAAGTTATGATGATTTTGGCTAGATGAGTCTTGAAAGAGGAAGTGCCTTCAAGATAGATAAGAATTTGTAATTTTTTCGCCCTCCCTTTGAAATGAGGTCAAGAATAAGCTTAAAAAGTTGAAGTCCGGTATTTTCGGCGTCCGCCGACAGTGCACTTGGCATGCACCGACTTCTAACAGGTAGTTGGATGTGTCAGACTCATTAACTGCCGCTCAGGCTCTCAACTGTCAAAATCCGGCGTCCACCGACTGTGCACTCGGCGTGTGCCGACATTCTACTCTTAGCTTGATTCTCTTACTTCTTCAACAAGAAACCTCTCTAAAGCTCGATGGGTTGTTCCAAGATTTTCCAAAACTCATATCTAACCTGGGTATCTGCAAAATAAAGCCAAAAACGATACCTCGTGTAATTTTGATAACAAAATTTGGCATAAAAGCCTAAAATTACGGGGTTAATTAATTAAAACATATTTACAACTCTTGATCTAATTCATCACATAATTGCATTGATTTGATATAAAAGCGCCACTAAAAGCTTAAGAATTGGAACAAAAACGCATCATTTGGTTGGCTTACATCAACCACACCCCATTTCGCTTTTGGTCGTCCTCGAGCAAATAAGCGACAATACAACTCATGTATACAAAATGGTGATGTGATTGTCAAGAACAAGTGTCAACAGAATGATTCAACCGAATGACAGTCATGATCACATGGTAGTTGTAGTCTACAAGAATAGAGTGGTTCACGTGTGCGTGCATAATTCAAACCTCTCACTGAGCAATTCATCATAAAATCGAATTCTTGCAAAGTCATCTTGGTATAGTTTAGACACACAAGTGTGGACTCACTCTCCACGATTAAGGCAATATGAATCTAGGAATAAGTCAAGTAGTTGACAAGAAGGCTTGTAATGTTAAGGCTAGGGTGGTGTCTAACCGAATGGTAATAAAGGGAAATTAAAGAGAAAATAGCAAGATAGCAAGAATCTACACCTTTATCTCCCAATCAAATAAAGTTCCGATCAGTTACACCCCATATCAACATCATCAAAAGATTGTTTATTTGAAATTTCAAAATTTGCCTTCATCGACTTGCCATTTATTTAATAGTATTTTGTTCGCGGTTTTATGCAAAGCAAAAGATAACAAGTAATAAAATAAAACCGATGTCACTTCCCAGTCACGAAGGCTCGCAACTATAGTGGTGAAACCGGATCGTATCCGCTTGAGGACTTGTACGAAAAGAGTTTTTGCCTTCGATTTCTTTTATAAATTTGATGATTATGATCTCGGATTTTCAATTAACAAACTAAGGTAGCAAACGTGAAAAGAAATAAAACTACGATAATAAAATTTATAATTTAAAACAACTAGAACGCACCGATGATCCACCACCCCACCGAAAATAACAAGAAAGACACATATTCATTCGTAAGTTCTTGGATTATTATTCTGCTAAAGAGGCATTTTCCCTTTTCGGTTCATCGCCTTTTAATTAGTTCACCACTCTCGGTACAACTAAAGCATTTACGGATCAAAGATATGGATATAAATCCTAATCTGACAACATTCACCCTCAACTTACGTATGTTGGAAGAATATTATCATTCTCCTTCACGGTAATCTACGAATTCATCAACTATCGTATCTAAATTCGATTAGCATGCAACATAAGTATAGATCATACAAATTGCACATAAACAATTCAAACATGAAGGAAGAACAAGAAACTCACTAGAACAAATGAAAACGAAATCCTTGTTTATTCCGGTGATGGTGGCTTCACAAAGGTGGTTCTAGCTTAGAGACCTTAGCCAATCATCCTCGATTATGATTTGAGAATCGTGGGCGTAGCTCCAAGACATTACAACAATACTACTATTCTAATTTATTCTCGCATAACGCCTTTCTGAGTATTTACATAAAAGACGGAAAAGTAAAAGCTTGGCCAAAAGTGACCAAGGAGGCGCGCTTTATGGATGGAAATGAGGGAGTTCTTATAGGGAGAGTTGAGGGAGGTGTATATAAGGAGAGGTTGTAGTTGAGGAGATATTTTTTTGGGAGAATATGCTAAGGAATATTCTCAAGTTTGTTATAAGCATGTGGGAGGTGATAATGACTTTGCATGTGAAGGTGAGGAGTCACTAAAATAGCATGTGGAGTTTGTTATGACTCATCATCATCATCATTAAGGAGCACATGGAGTAACATGCATCAAACTTGGCCAAAATATCTCCGGTTCGTCCGTAATTCCAGCAGATTCGGTAAAAAATCATAACTTGAGTTGTAGACCTCCGATTGACGTGATTCAAAATGCGTTGGAAAGCTCATTTTAGTATCTACAACTTTCGTCAAGAACTCTTCCCTGAAAATGCCTCTAAGTCGGGTAAAATTTCCATCGAAAAACAGGTTACGGTAGAAGTCGTTGGAAAATATTGATCCGTTGATCTCGTATAACTCGTGGCATCTTCTTCTTTTCCTCAAAATCCATCTTTTAGGCCTCAAAATATAATGTTACGTGGCATATTTTGAAATACTTGATCACCAAGTTTGGGCCGAATCGAATCGAGCTTTCTTTATTCGAATCGAGCTTTCTTCTTAATCTTCATCGATCTTCGCTTAAGCTCCTCATTTAACATGCAAGCGTACTTACATTCATGATAACATCGTGCAAAATGTAACATCTCATATTCAAAGATTTTTATCAATGAAACCACATAATTAACACAAATTTGCACTTAACCACTTTTAAAACTCATTTGCTCAATAATTCGATTAAACCCTTGATTTCTATGCAAATTATACGAATATGGAGGAAATTGTTATAAAATATAACATTAGAAATCGTATAAAATCACCTAAACAACTCCCCACACTTAGCTTTTGCTCGTCCCGAGCAAAACAAAACAAGAATCAAGGCTCGAAAAGATAGACACCTCAAAGAAATACAACATATACTCAATAAATCGAGAGGTTCACCCCGATGTGTGTGCATAGCCATAGAAAACTTCCACTAAGTCCAAACTTGAAAATTCAAAGCAAACTAGCTAATACCCCCTTCAAACTAGTGATACTTATAAGATGTACCCTACAAAACGTGACATATCCTGAAAAGAATGATAGAATATATCTAGGGCCATTCTCGATATACTCGAGAGGATAATCCCTACAACATATCTCATCACATTATCTTTGGGGATAAGGTATACGATAACTAAGTCCTTAACTTATTCATAATAATAAATTTTTCGATTTTTTTCTTTCTTTCTTTTTTTTCACACTTTTTTTCTTTTTTTCAACACACATCGAATGAGCTTTTGCCCGTCATACTAGAATAGGAAATTTGAGATAATCCCTATCTACTCAAATCATAAGGCGACTTTTTTCATCGTCGTGAGCTTTGGTCATCATAGTGGTATAGGACATTTCGAGATAATGCCCTACCGCACTCAAATCATCGACCACTTTCGACACACACAATTGATTACTTTTTTCGAGATTTACGCGGCGAGTGGTTAACATGCTAAAAGCAATTCAAACCTCATGAGCATAACACCTCAAGCAATGATTTATTTGTTAATTATTGTGCAAGAACATTAGTTATGTTTCACTTATCACATTCAAACCTTCAGATATTCACAGTATATCATACTCTGGATCTAAACATAAACTATTATAAATCTCACGATATATACGTTAGCACTAAGTACACGACTTATAAGAAAATCAAAAATCACTAATCCAAAAAGGGATATAGCTTTATAATTTAGCTCATCATTCACTATGGCTCGTGAAAAATATATTGGGTGAAACAACTAACTTATCGAACATACGGAATATAGCATTAATGACTATAAAAATAACGAACAAAGATATGCATTGTTTACTCGGGAATAAACAAAAATTTGAAAATTTAGCCCATTTAGCATAAAATCAAAATAATTTAAGCAAATGGTAGATACATATAACCGACTATTCCCTCCCCCACACTTAAATCACAACATGTCCTCAGGTTGTGCAGAATGTAAAAAGAAAAAGAACACTTAGCTGATTGTGGTTCGAAAGTGGCAATTCCGGAAGTGGCCTAGAATCGACTCCAAATGCTCACAAAATCGTTAGGATCATGGACCATCCACCGTAAACCGATTTATCTAAAAGCTCACAATCGCTATCGCAAAAATCCACGCACACCATGGGAAAACAAGACGTACCTCGGGGATAGGGGCACAAAGATGATAGACAAAGCAATATCATGGAATAAAGACAGAAATAAACTACAGAGACAAAAGGAAAAGATATCTAGGTTACCGTCCTAGTAGGGCTTAATTATAGTCGGGAGCTCGACTAGACAATAAAATTTCAACTCGGGTTAGCTTTGAATTTCCTATTCCCTTAGTTGCATAGTAGTTAAACTAATACATGTCACATTATTTGAAAATTTAAAATGCAGAGACTAGGTCATGATATGAAATATGTGACAAAGTATTAACTATGAGTCTTTTATACCCAGATCCTCAAGGTTATTTCAAATTGTTCTAACAACCTAAATCTAAGAAATGATGCATTTGAATTTTTCTTTGTACTCCTCGGGATTTTCGGATAACCTCCTAATCGTTCCCTTTAAATGACATTCAAACATTCATCCTGAGACTTGGTGAAACAAAATGAAAATCAATCCGAAGTATTAGAAAACTATTATCCAAAGTATGAGTAAAGTATCATGCAAAATGTAGAGTTTTTGTTTTTTTTTTTTTTTTTTTTTTTTCAAAACGGGTTGCCTCCCGGTAGCGCTTTTGGTTAATGTCGTTTGCTCGACAACCCAAATATTTTCAACCCGGGTCAGGCCAGTGAGGCCTCTTTCCGGAATCATTCTTGATTTCCTCGGGGTCAATAGTATGGATCCCACAAAAACAAAGTCTCGCCAACGTATTGGCCATATTAGTAAACTTCTGTATCCACTTAGTTCCTATGATTCTTCTCTTCTTCTTTTTTTGGTTTGAGTCCACAAGTAGAGGTGTATCATCGAGAATCACAATATCATCAAAGAATTCACAGAGGCGTAAATCATCGGGTTCCAAAAATCGGAGTCTTGACTAGGGGCGTCGTTTAGATGGAAAACCACTGGTCGTTCCTTTTGTTGACCAATATAGTGTTTCAACCGATGACCATTCACTCTGAACAACTCTCCCTGCTTATTTTTCAATTCGACGGCTCCACTAGGGAAAACCTGAGAAATTTCAAAGGGGCCAGACCAACGGGTGCGTAGCTTACCAGGAAACAGATGTAACCTGGTATTATATAGTAAAACCATTCGCGCCTCTTTGAATTCTCTATGCTTGATTTTCTTGTCGTGAAGAAGTTTAGTCCTCTCCTTACTGATTCTTGAGCTCTCGTAGGCCTGGAGTCTGAACTCATCAAGCTCCTGCAACTGCAACAATCGCTTTTCTCTGCATAACTGGCTGTCGAAGTTCAAGAATTTAATAGCCCAGAATGCTCTGTGCTCAAGCTCGATTGGCAGGTGGCAGGCCTTACCATAAACCATCTGAAACGGAGATGTGCCGATAGGAGTTTTGAAAGTCGCATCCAGTAGGCCCAGTACATCATCCGATTTACGGCTCCGATCATCCTATGAGAGTTCACCGTCTTCTCATGAATGCTTTTCGAGCTTGGTTACTTACTTCAACTTGTCCACTGCGTGCGAGGGTGATAAGGGGTAGCGATTTGTGTTTCACCCCATATCGTTCTAAAATCTTTTCTAATGGAGTATTGCGAAGTGAGTTCCTAAATCAGCGATGAGAGCTCGTGGACAACCAAACCGTGTAAAAATGTTTTTCCTCGAGAAGCTCTTGACCACCTTGTGGTCGCTCCATGCGTGTTGCTATTGCCTCTACCCATTTTGACACGTAGTCAACGCAGACAGAATGTACTTGTTCCCATACGAGGATGGAAACGGTCCCATGAAGTCAATACCCCATACGTCGAAAACATCACATTGTTGAATGGGGTGTAGGGCATGTCCATTCGCCGAGAAAGTTTACGGTCTTGTGGCACCGGTCACAACCTTTACAAAACTCTCTGTATCCTTAAAATTGTCGGCCCGGTAGAAACCGGATGAAAAATCTTCGCAGCGAGCCTTCCCGGCTCCATAATGACCTCCCACGGGTCCGTCATGGCATTGCTCTATAATGTCCTCTCTGCTCGAACTCGAGGACACACCTACGGAGTAATCCATCCTTACAACGCTTGAAGAGAATAGGTCGTCCCACACATAATAGTTCAAATCCGAAAAGAATTTCTTCTTTTGATATGTCGGTCGTCGGTCCAGATATACGCGCTCAAGAAGTTTGCAAAAAGGTGCAAACCAAGGAGAACCTTTTCGATGACGGGCGGGAGTAACCTCGCACGCATCAATGGTCATGAGTTGCTCGGTTGGAAAATCAATTCCAATTTCATCCGACTCTGCACGAGGATCATCGGTCGGCCGAGACATGTGATCGGCTACCACATTCTCGCTACCTTTCTTGTCCCGGATATGAACATCAAACTCTTGTAAAATCAAGATCCATCTCAACAAGCGAGGCTTGGCATCGCCTTGTTTAACGAGATATTTCAACGCGAATGAATGGTCTCGTCCGTTTCGTGACTTCCGACCCAAGCAAATAGCTTCTAAATTTATCCATGGCAAAAACTCACGCCAACAACTCCTTCTCAGTTGTTGCATAATTTACTTGCGTTGGGTTTAAAGTGTGACTAGCGTAGTAGATGGGTTGGAACCTTCCGTCCACTCTCTGACCTAACACCGCACCGACTGCATAATTAGAAGCATCACACATAAGCTCGAAGGAGCTTTCGATCAGTGCTATAAGAATTGGCGAGGTAACCAACTTGTCTTTTAATTCTTTAAACGCTCTTTCACATTCGAGGGTAAAAACAAACTTCACATCCTCTCTTAAGAGAGTTGACAAAGGCTTGGCTATCTTAGAAAAGTCTTTAATGAACCGCTTATAGAATCCAACATGACCCAAGAATCCTCTTACTTCTCTTACAGTTTTGGGGTATGTCATTTTTCAATAGCTTTTACCTTCGCTTTGTCAACCTCTATACCTTCTTTGGACACCTTGTGTCCCAGAACAATTCCTTCTTCCACCATTAGGTGGCACTTCTCCCAATTTAAGACTAAGTCCTTCTCTATGCACCGGGACAGAACTTTATCAAGATTGTGTAAATGATGGTCTAAACTGTCCCGAATACGAGAGAAGTCATCCATAAAAATTTCCATCACCTTCTCCACTAAACCATTGAAGATAGCCAGCATACATCTTTGAAATGTAGCCGGTGCATTAGAGAGACCAAATGGCATTCTTCGATGGCGAAAGGTACCAGAGGCGGTGAAGGTAGTCTTTTCTTGATCAGTGGGGTCGATAGCTATCTGAAAGTATCCAGAATAGCCATCCAAAAAACAATAAAATTGCTTGCCACTAAGCCTCTCAAGGAGCTGGTCAATGAATGGCAAAGGGAAGTGGTCTTTTAGAGTTACCTCATTTAGTCTTCTGTAGTCGATGCAAACTCTATAACCAGTGACTTGTCGTAAGGCAATCTCTTCCCCCTTTTCATTCTTTTCAATAGTTATCCCTCCTTTCTTTGGCACCACCTGAGTGGGGCTTACCCATTCACTATCGGCTATTGGGTAGATGATACCCATGTCAAGCAATTTGATGATTTCCTTCTTAACGATTTCCTGCATGTGAGGTTTAGCCTTCTCTCGAGGTCGTCGCACCTTCTTGATCCCTCAGCAGATCCTGATCTTATGCATCTGAGATATCGTGGGCTTATCCCCTTAATATCTCCCACTTGCCAACCAAAGGCGAGGATATTATCTTGCAGCACTTTGATAAGCTTTTCTTCCTCGCCCGGTTCTAACTTAGATGAAATGATCAAAGGGAGCTTATCACCGTCCCTCAGAAAAATGTATTTCAAGTGTTGAGGCAAGGGTTTCAACACTAAATCTGACGGTGGCTTCTCCACACTTGGTCTCAATTTATCTCCCTTAAGCTCTAGATCTCCAAGCTTATTATAAGGGCTCAAGCATCATGGCCTCCCAGTGACAGGGGCCTCATCTCCTTTTGCAAATCTGGGCATATCACCATGCCTCTCCTCATCTTCTTTCCTACCACCTCGTGGTAATCGAACTTTCCTTGTCAATCTCTTCTAAAAATTTTATCCACTCCTCATTAGTCCAAGTTGCGAGATAGTTTATTGAATTCTTCCTCATCCCAACTACCCATGAACACTTGTTTATCATACTCATCGGTGAAATCGTCCTCAATAGCTAAACAAGTGTCAGCGATCGGTGCTTCAACGCATTGCCCACATTGAACTTTATGCTCTCATCCTCCAAATGTAGGGTTACTTCGCCACTTGTAGGAATCTAGTAAGGCACGGGCGCTTGCAAGAAAAGGTCTTCCAAGGATCAAGGGGTTTTCTCATTATTGGTCATATCCATGATTACCCAATCAATTTGGGTATATGAAGTTTTTAACCTTGACCAACACATCTTCTACAATTCCCTTGCATATTTCACACTTCTATCTCGCAAGTTGAAGAGAAATAGGTTTAAGCGTAATAGATTGATCCAATCCAAGAGATTGGAAGATTGACGTAGACATCAGTTGATTGATGCTCCCGAATCGCATAGAACATTGTGGAAATCCTGTTCCCGATAGTACATGAAATCGTAAATCTACCAGGGTCGGGACACTTCACAGAAGTTTAGTCTGGCTGATTCTTTGAGCATTCTCCATTCAATACTATGTGCTCGAGCTCTTGGAGCTTCTTTTTTCGACTCACTCAAGCGTCCTTTATAAACTTTGTATACTTTGGCATTCTATCAAAAGATCAACTAATGGAATGTTTGCCTCAGTATTCTTGAGCAAGTCGATAACCTTCTTATATTCTTTATCGATCGTTAATGACAAACTTGTTCTTGTTAGGTGGGTAAGGAGATCAAGCAAAGTCTTCCTCAATAAAAGTGCTTCTTTGCCGTCTTATCATTGATTGCTTTGTCTTCCTATCCTTCCACCTCACATGCTTCCTGAACACAACTTAGATTCGACTTCTTCTCGGCATTCTTCTCTTTATCATCGTTATTCTCAACTTCCACATTTTCTTGAATTTTTCTCTTTCACTTGGATCAATAGTAGTCCCAACATCTTTACTCGAGGAGAACAAAGATCTTCCCCCTCTGCGTCTCTGCTCGCGGAGGGGCTACTCGTTCCACTGGTTGGCCTGACCGCCAACCGTTTTCCCACTCCTCGGTTTATTGCATTCAACTCATCCCGACCATAGCTCCATGGTGCGAGACGGATCGGTGCACGTATTACGATCATTCTCGGACCAAGTTAACCCCTCGGGGTTCTTCTCGATAAAACTTCGGCGGTGACCTTGAGGTCGACTTGCTTGCCGCCTGAAGTCATCCCATTTGCACCTCCAAATTCCTCATTTGTACTTGTTAGAGTACTTAATGCATTGCCAAGATCTCAAATGATTGATTCGATTTTGATTTTGATTTTGATCTTGATTTACCGGTGGATTGGTGTTCCATGCCGGTCGAGAGTTGAATTGAAAATTGCTTTGATTAGGCCTGGGGCCTGAAAGCGATGGGGTTTGATGCCCCGGAAGGGTCACTCCATCGAAACCAGGTGGTTCACGGTTATAATTGAACCCTTGAGTGTTTTGATTCTGACCCGAAGGTCGATAATTTTGAGAATTGAATGCATTCACCTCCTCTGAATGCAACAATAGATGACACTGATGGAATGTGTGCCCAACGGTATCGCAATTTTGGCAAACGACATTGTTTTGAACAGCTTTGACCTGTGAGATCGGGTCAAGCTGGCATTGATTACTACGATGGCCTTGGCCATGGCAATTGTCACACACAAGACTTTGAACATTCATTGCCGTCACTTGCTTCAGTAGTCGGCCAATCGAGCTTTTAGAGCGTGGTCTCATCACCTCATACTTCCTGCGATCGAGCTTTTACGATTGGGCGACCTGCATAGGTAGGGGCATAATTATCTTGTGCAATATCTTCAAACAACATCCATCCCTCATTAGGTGTCTTTCTCAGAAATGCACCTCCCGCAGAACTATTCACCATCCCCTTAGTCAATTCAGTCAAACCACTGTAGAAAGTGTTGATCAATCTTTGTTTGTCCAGCCCATGGTGGGGGCACTTTCTCAAGAGAGTCTTAAATCGTTTCCATGCATCGTAAAATGATTCCTTCTCGGATTGCACAAAAGTGAATATCTGATTCAGAAGATGAGCCGTCTTTGCAGGTGGAAAGTACTGGCTCAAGAATTCTTTCTCCAACTCCTCCCACGAAGTAATGGATTCGATTGGTAAGGATTTATACCATTCTTTTGCTTCTCCTTCTTCGGTGAGAAGGAAAAAGTTTCATTTTAGGCGTCCTCGGTGACCCTTTGATTAAAATAGTCCCGCACGATTCTAGAAATGAGTGAATGTGATCGTGCGGGTCCTCGGTGGAAAATCCATGAAATGTGGAACCTCTCACCGATTGATTAAAGAAGTTTTGAGTTCGAAATTATCGGCCGTGATTTCGGGAATCACGACCGCGGATAACTTTCACAATAGATGGCATGGCAAAGTCTGCCAATGTCCGTTGATCTGCCATTTCCTCAACCTGGGCTCCTCCTTGAGCTTCTCCTCAACGTATCCTTCAGATTGTTTCCTTCCGTGGTTCCTCGTCCGTTGGTCCGGTGAGCCGGGCCAAACGTCTGTTTAATTCGGCGATGGTTCGCTCTATCTCCGGATTATACAAAAGTGGTCCCCCGTGAGTTCGAGTTTGCATAAACTACGTTTGGGCACCAACACCTAAATCACGAGGTTTCGGGATTTTATCCTTATGCTTCCGCAGAGTGGGATTCACCGAGAATCCATCACCCAACCTCAATGATTGAAACGTGTTCCGTGTTTCTTTTCTCTCTTTCTCGGTAATTACCGAATCCACTCGGTATTTATCGAGAATTTTTTTAAATTTTTTTTTTTTTTTTTTTTTAGAATTAAAAAAAAGCTATACTAAAACAGGCTCGAAACAGGTCTAAACAGCGTAAAAGAAACAAAATACTATAAAACTAATACAGAACAGAAACAGAACGAAAAGAAAATATTTTTTTCTCTCTCGGTAATTACCGAAAGATTTTTTTTTTTTTTTATTTTTATTTTTATTTTTTTTTTTTTAAAACGAAAACAGATAACTTAGTTGACAACAAAACCGAAAACGAAAACTTTCCGTGCCAAGTCCCCGGCAACGGCGCCAAAAACTTGTTTTTGGTTCCGTTGGCGGGAACACTCACCACTATACTACCTTAGAAAAATTAATAATGAATGGACAACCGAACCGATTCCCGGCAACGGCGCCAAAAACTTGTTCGCGGTTTTATGCAAAGCAAAAGATAACAAGTAATAAAATAAAACCGATGTCACCCCAAGTGCGAAGGCTCGCGACTATAGTGGTGAAACCGGATCGTATCCGCGAGGACTTGTACAAAAAGAGTTTTTGCCTTCGATTTCTTTTATAAAGTTGATGATTATGATCTCGGATTTTCAATTAACAAACTAAGGTAGCAAGCGTGAAAAGAAATAAAACTACGATAATAAAATTTATAATTTAAAACAACTAGAACGCACCGATGATCCACCACCCCACCGAAAATAACAAGAAAGACACATATTCATTCGTAAGTTCTTGGATTATTATCTGCTAAAGAGGCATTTTCCCTTTCGGTTCATCGCCTTTTAATTAGTTCACCACTCTCGGTACAACTAAAGCATTTACGGATCAAAGATATGGATATAAATCCTAATCTGACAACATTCACCCTCAACTTACGTATGTTGGAAGAATATTATCATTCTCCTTCACGGTAATCTACGAATTCATCAACTATCGTATCTAAATTCGATTAGCATGCAACATAAGTATAGATCATACAAATTGCACATAAACAATTCAAACATGAAGGAAGAACAAGAAACTCACTAGAACAAATGAAAACGAAATCCTTGTTTATTCCGGTGATGGTGGCTTCACAAAGGTGGTTCTAGCTTAGAGACCTTAGCCAATCATCCTCGATTATGATTTCAGAATCAGGGCCGTAGCTCAAAAGATTACAACAAGATTACTATTCTAATTTATTCTCGGCATAACGCCTTTCTGAGTATTTACATAAAAGGCGGGAAAAGTAAAAGCTTGGCCAAAAGTGACCAAGGAGGCGCCTTTATGGATGGAAATGAGGGAGTTCTTATAGGGAGAGTTGAGGGAGGTGTATAAGGGAGAGGTTGTAGTTGAGGAGATATTTTTGGGAGAATATGCTAAGGAATATTCTCAAGTTTGTTATAAGCATGTGGGAGGTGATAATGACTTTGCATGTGAAGGTGAGGAGTCACTAAAATAGCATGTGGAGTTTGTTATGACTCATCATCATCATCATTAAGGAGCACATGGAGTAACATGCATCAAACTTGGCCAAAATATCTCCGGTTCGTCCGTAATTCCAGCAGTTCGGTAAAAAAATCATAACTTGAGTTGTAGACCTCCGATTGACGTGATTCAAAATGCGTTGGAAAGCTCATTTTAGTATCTACAACTTTCGTCAAGAACTCTTCCCTGAAAATGCCTCTAAGTCGGGTAAAATTTCCATCGAAAAACAGGTTACGGTAGAAGTCGTTGGAAAATATTGATCCGTTGATCTCGTAAACTCGTGGCATCTTCTTCTTTTCTCAAAATCCATCTTTTAGGCCTCAAAATATAATGTTACGTGGCATATTTTGAAATACTTGATCACCAAGTTTGGGCGAATCGAATCGAGCTTTCTTTATTCGAATCGAGCTTTCTTCTTAATCTTCATCGATCTTCGTTTAAGCTCCTCATTTAACATGCAAGCGTACCTACATTCATGATAACATCGTGCAAAATGTAACATCTCATATTCAAAGATTTTTATCAATGAAACCACATAATTAACACAAATTTGCACTTAACCACTTTTAAAACTCATTTGCTCAATAATTCGATTAAACCCTTGATTTCTATGCAAATTATACGAATATGGAGGAAATTGTTATAAAATATAACATTAGAAATCGTATAAAATCACCCTAAACATATTTATAATTTAACCTAGTTCCTCTTTCATTTTGAATTTGGGATTTTTTTTTTAACTTGAAAAATGAGGAAACACAAACTCGAGCTGACTAAGGTCATCCAACCACTACTTCATACTATGACCAACCACACAATCTATAGATACTTGTTATACTTGTGGGAGGTCAAGGTAATGTAGACCAAAATTGGGTTAAGGGTCGGATTATCATAAGGCTAAATACGATGGCTCATTTCGAGTGGGGTCTCGCCACTCTACAAGGCTGACGTAGGGACAGAAAGGTAATTTATGTACATGTAGGCCATTTCGCTATTGTTGAGTCAAAGTAATGCCAAAAATCAACATCCCTATTCTGATTCCAATGCCTATCATACGTCTCAAATGATCGACAAACTTATGTTCTAGACTCTATCATGATGATTGCTCGAAAGATTTCACAACAATTTGCAATGCGAGATAGTTAAAATCATGCGTGCAAAGGGGTTCATACTACCCTTTAAGACTAGACTTACATGTTCTCTTGCATCACTCAATCTACATTTTCCATTTAGTTTTCACAATCAATTGACAACACCTTTTCATTTACACAAGGGGTATTATGTGCTTGTAAGGCGCGAAGACGAACACAATCTAAGGGTTTCTTGAGTATTTAGTGACAAACATTTCTCTCTCTCCGACTAACTACGGCTCCACTCCGTAGTTACGAACTTGCAATGTCCTCAATGCGAAGTGAGTGTCAAGGAGTTGTTAGGAGGAAAGAGAGTGATCGAAATAAGCAATTCTGAGACAAAAGGGATCAAACAAAAGCGTTGACGTGAACCGATAGGCATTTTGGCGTATGCGAAATAGCAATCGATCTGAGAGATATCCGGCGTTCGCGGCGTCGCAGAGTGGTCACTCAAGCGCCGATTTTGCTGAAAAACAAGAGGCTTGGTGATCAAAGCGGCGTAGACCGGAAAAAAGCGAATACCAAGCAAAATAGGGGTAATTGCATGCACGGGGAAAGTAATCAAACACGGAATTTCAAAAGAAGGAGCTAAGCACAAATGCCTGTATCAAAGTAACATGCAACACCACAAATAGAACAAACAACATGCACAACAAGTTCGACAAAGCATGGGAATGAAAAATTTGGGCTTACACAGAGCATTATTACACATCAAATTACGTTCATAGAAAACCACACAACCAAACAGAAAATAACAGGGGCTGGGTAAAGCTCAAACATCACTCCTCATCAGAAATATCATTGGGAAACTCCTCTACTGCACTAGAGGAATCATCGACCGGATCTACAGTGTGAGCACCTCTCGCGTTCTTGCTTGGAAACATCTCATATGTCGGGTCAATGGGGGCGAACACACAACCCCAGGTAATCAACCAAGGAAGAGGCGTGATCTCGATGTTAGCCCAAGGAGAGGTGGCAAATTGGACGATCGAAGAATGGATGAGATGACCCCAATTCACAGGAATATCAGTTCGAATGGCATACAGCAAGATAATCTCCTCATCGGAAATCTTGGAGACATCGGAAGAAAGAAAAATGCGGGAATTAATGAAACATTTGACAGCCCGCATCTCCCTTGAAAGATCAAAAATAGTCGGCACATGTGGCGTACTACCCCGCTGAGGGAAAAAGTAGGTGCGAGCCTCAGACGCTTTACGGCAGAAAAAAACGGGGTCGTGGAAGTTCCAGACGACCTCATAATACAGGGCCGGATTCTGATTAAAATACCCAAGATTGAAAACATTGTTAATCATTTGAGGGTCAAAAAGAACGCTTACCCTTCGAATCTTCAAAGGATTGGTTTGCTACCCGTGAATGATAGTGGCGGTGAGCGTGGAGTAGAATTCTCTGACATGAGTGATATTGGCACAACCACGAGGTGTTTCCGAAAAGTGTTGCCATAGTTGGTAGCCAATGTGCAACTCCATTGGGGGTGAAATCTTACGATGATTAAGGCAATTTTCAAGGAGAGGAGAGGGGCTGCTAAAGTGGTCAGTGTGGCAGAGAACCGCGGTGGCAGCAACAGTGGCACCTCAAGGGGGTAATCCTTATCATAACGGGGTGGTGATAGAGATGGAGAAGATGGAGAAGACATGATGTAGAAGAAAAGATGGAGGAGGAGAGGAGATTTGGATTCTAGTGAATGGGGAGGTAGTAGAATGATGGCAAATAGGGTTTTGGGAGAGTTATAATGCGAAAAGACTCACAAAAGGTGGAAAATACCGCCGTTCGAGAAAATCGGCGTATGTTGGTTTTCTAGGCATGCCGTGGTCAAAAGTGGTATGTGCCCTAGATTCCTGAAAATATTCTGAATGGTGCATAAAAGTGTGATGTGCTAGGTCATGTCAGAAAAGAAATCGGCGTACGCCGACCAACTGTATTTATAAACTCGGCGTGCGCCGAATGTCTCTGCATTCCCTCAAATAACGTAAACCGTGTATCTCATGTATCAAGAATTACTAAACACTAAGAAAGGAGCTAGGCACAAGTATGGCAATCAAAGATATCAAACAAACTTCAAAAGATGCAACTAATCATTCCCACAGAACAATATCATACAAAACACGTCATAAGTTCTTACAAATAGGTTCAACAAAATAAAAGAAAATGGTATTCATGCCAACTAGGAATCCAAATAACAAATAGAGTAGTTTTGATAAATTCTCACAATCCTCTCAAGAGTCAACAATATGGATCAAAAGAGCTATCATCATCATCCTCCATGCCCTTAGCCATCATGGCAGCAAAAGAGTTCAGGCTCATTCCCAAATTTGCATCAGTATTACCAAGGTTGGCTGCCATATACTCAGCAGCAGTAGAGGGAGAGGGGTCCACACTCCTTCGTGCATCAACAACAGAAGTAACCACAGTGCTGTCCAGACTCATGCTCGATAATCCTTCACTCAATGGTCCGGGGCCAAAAGGTGCCTGGAAAGGCACAGAACGTGTTGGCTCAGAGCTTGTACCTGTAGCAGAAAAATCAAACGCACCACCAAAAGGGTTTGCAGGAGGGGTAGACCAGGTGTGCGGTGAATGGAAAGGTATAGATGGGACCCAAGGAGGTAGGGTATAGGGTAACTCTTGACATGAGGGAAAATTTTCTGGATGAAGCCTAGGGTTCGGGCACATTGCAAAAAGCAAAGCTTGCTGACTACGAATGCCAGATCGAATATCATTGGCCCACAAAAGGTTTCGTTCTTCTAACTGAGTTTGGTTGGTATTCATAGCCACTAGACCACCCCGAAGGATTGCTATCTCAGAGTCTAGGTGGTGGAGCATACCTATCAAAGATGAATTACCCAATGGTGCAGAAGGGTCAGTGGGGATGGCTCCGGTAGGCTCACTGTCAGGCTCAGGGGTATCCCTGATACCTGGACCAATCTTAATGCGACAAGGTGGCAGCAAAACATCACCGGGAAACTCAAGAATGTACTCATTAGTACACATGGTGGAAATGAGATGAGGAAATGGAGCAAGCCTAGTCTTATTCGTTTGATGATAAAAATTGAAGATCTTCCTAAAGATTATCTCACCAACGTTGACAAACAAGTTATTGAAGAGAGCGTAAGTAAGGCAGGTGTCTGCAGCATTGAAAGCATGAACATGGATGGATGGTTGAACATTAAAGGTTAAGAAGTGTTTCATAACTTCCACATCCTTAGAGGCATTACCAAAATTAAAACAACCTTGGAACCACGCACCAGAGGGACAAAGAAAACGTCTTGCTTCTTCGGCTTTCTCATAGGTTTTGGGGCCAGATTCTAGTTCCCAAATTTGCTAATATGAAGGTGTATCGGGCAAATGAGGTAAACTAAAGAAAGAGTTAATGGCTTCTGGTGAAAAAGGAATATCGGCACCTCTAACAGATACAAAGCCTACATCAGGATGTCCCTCATCAACTACAATGGTGGAAAGTATAGAATAAAATTTAGCGACCAAGGTGGAATTAAAATGCTCAGTACGTTCTATGGCTAAGCTTTCCCAATGATTTCTTGCAATGATATCTTTGACTTCCTGACTAACCGCAGTAAAATCAATGGCTCTTTCGATCATGAATGAACGATCTTTAAAATAAGTTCGAAAGGCCTTGGTGGCAACGTCAGGTGCAAAACTCGAAAACATGCAGGCTTTCTCAACCTTGGTTAGGACACGATTGGGTAAGATTTTGATTCCGGTGGACAACGGAGGGGGTGACTTAACACGACCGGCTTTTCGTTTCTTCCTAGCTTCGGGTTGACTCCTAGATTTTTCCATGGCTACAAGAGGTTGGTGGTGCAAGACAACAACTTTTAGATAAACAGACTAACTAGGAACTCAAAAATTACTCGAAAGATAATTAAAATGGAAGTTGAAAGAACAATATCGAGTCAATCATCAAAGCTCATACCTTTGTTGTCCTAGACCGCCGGAAAAGATGGAGATGACCGGAAATTGGGTAGCACACCGCCGAGAATTTCTTGCACTTTGAGTTGTCCAATTGTACGAATTGAAGAAATCTTTGGTGTGGTAGTGATGAGGATGAAATGAGGAGAAGGGAATGTGTTGGAGGGGAAGTTATTGAGATGAAAGGGTGTTTGTTGGGGAAAAGTGAGGGTTTTGGGGTGTGAAAACCGATGGAAAGGAGTTAATGGGCACGAAGAAAAAGCTGAAAACCGAATTAAAATTTGAACCATCACAGTCGGCGTACGCCGAAAAGGTTGTCGGTGTTTGGGTATGGAACGCTGAAACTCTCTGAATCAAAAACGAAAATATGCATCACATTCGGCGTGCGCCGAATCCACCCTCGGCGTTCATACTAAAACGCCGAAACTCTCTGGTTTCCCATAAGTTGACTCTTCACTTAATATCTCATTCTATCTTATCAAAACTCTCCCTAACATGTTATTGGCTCCAAAATTATCAATTACGGGCTGCCTCCCGTTAGCGCTCTTGTTTAACGTCGTTTGCCCGACGAGATTATACGGTAGAATTTATGGAAATTATACAGATTATCGTGCATGGATACCATTAGAAATTACTCACATTAGCACGTAGCAGGTAAGCACAAAGTCAAACCAAAAGATGATGCTTAAGAAGTAAAAAGAAAGATAGTACCCAAAAGGAGCTAAATTTAAAGTCTATCGCTAGACTCCATGACCGCTTGATCCTTGATTAGGGTCAATGAGGTACAAGACCTCCTTATCGTTTGGAACGCCTTCCACTTCTGCAAAAATCTTCACTCGATGCCCGTTTGCCAAGAACGTCATCTCATCATCTGTCAACTCTATGGCTCCTGATGCATGTGCCTTCACCACGGTGTATGGTCCTCGCCACCGAGACTGTAACTTGCATGGAAAAAGCTTCAAACGTGAATTGTACAAGAGTACTCTATCACCCATATGGAACTCACGATGGAAGAGTTTCTTATCATGAAAGGTCTTCGTGCGTTCCTTATAGATGCGAGATTTCTCGTAAGAATCTAAACGAAATTCTTCCAGGGCGGTGAGTTGGAGCAACCGATGTTCTCCGACACTTGTGGGATCAAAGTTGAGGAATTTAATAGCCAGTATGCTCGATGCTCTAACTCAATGGGAAGGTGGAATGACTTTACAAAGACTAGTCTATATGGGGAGCAACCAATCGGTGTTTTATACGCGGTGCAATATGCCCACAATGCATCGTCCAACTTCACTGACCATGTCTTGATGTTGGTATCAACGGTCTTTTCAATAATCATCTTTATCTCTTGGTTCGATACCTTCACCTAACCGCTAGTCTGTGGATGGTAAGGTGATCCAATCTTATGTTTCACGCCATACTTCTCCATAAGTTTAGTAAATGGTCGATTACAAAAGTGAGAGCCTCGATCACTAATGATTGCCTGAGGAGTACCAAATCTCATGAAGATGTTCTTTTTAAGGAACTTCATCACCACTCCGGCATCATTGGTGGGTAGGGGTTGGGCTTCAACCCATTTTGAAACATAATCTACCATCACTAAGATAAACTGATTACCAAAGGAATTTTGAAATGGCCCCATGAAATCTATACCCCAAACATCAAATAGTTCACATTCTAAAATAGGTTGCAAGGGCATTTCATGTCTCTTGGAGACATTTCCCCACTTCTGACATGACTCATAAGACATACCAAAACGGTATGCATCTTTGTAAATGGATGGCCAATAAAAGCCGCATTGCAAAACTTTATATGCCGTTTTCCATCCTCCATGGTGTCCACCAACTTCCTTTCCATGGAAAAAGGCTAGTATACCGGAAATTTCACTATCAGGGACACATCGTCTGATTATGCCATCGGCACATCTCCGGAATAGATCTGGTTTCTCCCAATAGTAGAATTTCAAGTCATGAAAGAATTTTTTCTTCTTCTGCCATGTCCATGAAAGGGGAATATACCCAAAAGAAAAATAATTCGCAATGTTACCTAACCATGATGAGTTCTCTTTTGGCTCTGGCTCAGCATTAAAAAGTTGCAATGTCGGTGGGGTGTCAATTACCATGAGTTGCTCATCCGGGAAGGTGTCTTGAATCTCTCTCCATTTCCCTTCTTCTTCCGTATTTTCCAACCTGCTCAGATGATCTGCTACTACATTCTCACTACCCTTTTTGTCCACAATGGTGATATCAAATTCTTGCAGCGGTCAAATCCATCTCAACAGTCGTGGCTTCGCATCCTTATTGCTTACTAAGAATTTCAATGATGCATGGTTTGTGTGTACAATCACCTTGGAACCTACTGAACTTGTCCAAAGCAAACACAATTGCTAGTAGTTCTTTCTCAGTTGTGGCATAATTCACTTGAGCCGAATTCAAGGTATGTGAGGCATAGTAGATTGCCTTTAAAATCTTTCCATGGCGTTGCCCCAGTACTGCTCCAACTGCTAGATCGCTTGCATCGCACATTAATTCAAATGGCATGGACCAATCTGTTGCAACCAAGACAGGTGCACTTATCAATTTCTTCTTTAATGTTTCAAAAGCTTCCATGCATTCGCTATCAAATACAAAAGGTGTATCCTTCTCTAACAAATGACTAAGAGGCTTGGCTATTTTTGAAAAGTCCACAGTGAAGCATCTATAAAAACCTGCATGTCCAAGAAATCCTCTTAACGTCTTCAAATTAATTGGTGGCGGTAGCTTCTCAATCACTTTGATTTTCGCTTTATTAACTTCCTTCCATTCTTCAGAAATTCTGTGACCTAAAACTATACCATTCGATACCATTAAATGGCATTTCTCCTAGTTCAAAACTAAGTTGGTGTCTTCACATCGCTGTAAAACCTTCTCCAAACGATTCAGGCATTCATCAAAAGAATCTCCAAATATACTGAAATCATCCATGAATATATCCAGAAATTTTTCTACCATATCAGAAAAAATAGCTGTCATACATCTCGGAAATGTGGCAGGTGCATTGCATAAACCAAATGGCATTCATTTATAAGCAAATGTGCCATAGGGACAAGTGAAAGTTGTCTTCTCCCGATCTCCCACTGCAATGAATATTTACGGGTACCCTGAATAACCATCTAGGAAACAGTAGAATTTGTGTCTGCTCAGTCGTTCCAACATTTGCACTATAAATAGGAGCGGATAATGGTCTTTCTTAGTGTGGTCATTCAGTTTCCGAATGTCAATACACATGCGGTATCCAGTCACTTCTCTTGTCGGGATCAACTAATGTTTCTCGTTTTCCTTTACTATAAAACCTCCCATCTTCGGTACCACTTGCGTTGGACTCACCCATTCACTATCTGAGATTGGGAAAATAATACCCATCTCCAAAAGTTTAATGACTTCCTTATTGAAAACTTCTTGCATATGTAGATTCAATCTACGTTGTGGTTGGGTACAAGGCTTCGCATCATCATTGAGTATGATCTTATGCACACAAATCTCGGGACTGATGCCTAATATCTGCAATACTCCATCCAAATGCTTTCTTATGAATTCTGAGCATTCTCAACAGCTTATCTTCCTGCAAAATAATTAGTGACGACGAAATAATAACAGGAAGTAACTCATCATCTTCAAGAAATGCATATTTATGATTAGAGGGAAGTGGTTTCAACTCGAGATCTCTCGGTGGTTCAATGATTGAGGGCTTTAGCACTGGCCATGTGAGTTCCAACTCCAAAAACTTATGCCATGGTTGTTTGACAAAATCTCCTCATGCATTCAAATGAAATAGTTCCTCATGCATATCATCATCGTTCTCCTCTGCTTTATAGATGGAACACGACAAGCACTCCTCCAGTCTATCCTCGAATTCCTACACGTTAGTTTCCTCCAAAGACATAGGAGACATAGTTTCAACAAAAGAACAAGAATCATGCAAAGTATATGGATTCTTCATCGCCTTAAAAACATTGAAAACTACCGCATCCTCATTCACTCTTAAGATTACTTCACCTCGCTGGACATCAATTAGGGTTCTAGCTGTGGCTAAGAAAGGTCGACCTAAAATGAGGGGTGTAGAATAGCCAGATTCCATTTTCATGACTACAAAGTCCATGAGGAAGTAGAACTTATCAACTTTGACTAATACGTCTTCGATGTCTCCTTTTGGACGCTTAATGGACCTATCTGCAAGTTGTAGAGTCATCTCCATGTTTTTAAGTCCACCAATTCTTAGTTTGACATAATCCTCATAAGACATTAGATTAATGCTTGCACCAAGATCACACAACACCCTCTTAAACAAGAAGCCTCCAATCTCACAAGGGATAGTGAAACTCCCGGGGTCTTCTTGCTTAAGAGGTACCTTGTGTTGTAATACGGCAGAGCATTCTTCGTTTAAAATCACATTCTCATATTCCTTAAGATGCTTTTTATTAGAAATAATGTCTTTGAGAAACTTCCCATAAACTGGCATATTCACTAAGGCTTCGATGACAGGTATGTTAACCGTAAGATGGCTAAAATTTTTTAGAAATTGTGCATACTTTTTATCTACCTGCATCTTTTTAACTTGCTCCTTAGGTGGGTAAGGTAATGACTCAAGATCAATAGAATTAGGATTGGGATTCATACCTTCCTTACCTTTTCCCTTGGATGATGATGGGCGAGCATCTTCAAATCTCTGTGCATCAAGTGGTTTCCATGAATCATCCTTGTGTTGTTTGGTCTCAGGCCTTCTCAAAAGAGTGAATTTTCCTATTTTGGCGTGCGCCAATTTTTCAGGGTTCTCCTCGATGTCCGCCAATGGAAACACCTGAACTCTCTGTTCCAACAATTTCTGTGATGTCTCAAATCCGGCGTGCGCCGGTTTTTCAAGATTTCCTTCATCCCTTATATGAAATCCTTCAAACAGTGTCCGTGCATCACTCAACGAGGATTCTTCAAACTTCTCCAAGTCCTCGCTTCAGTCATACCTTCTTCATCATCTTTGTCAGCATTCACATGTCTTTCCCGGCTCAAAAATTCAAGAATCACCGATTCTTCTTCGTCATGTTCTCTTCTTCTTTCATCTTCACTCTCTACATTCTCTTCTTCTAATTTGGGTGTATCATAGAATGGTTCATCCAAGTCTTCTTCAACTTCACTCCGTCCAACTCCAAAGTAATCACCACCACCATAATTTTTTCCACTTCTAGTACAGATAACATTGACTTCCTTGTGATGCCTTTCGGTGTTACTTGGTAGCCCTCCCGGAAGTCTACTAGTTCTCCTTTCACAATCTCTACTCATGTGTTCTTCCACATTCCTCATGGATGCCTCAATCTTCTTCTTTCTCACATCATGCCCACTCATAGCCGTTTTCAACACTCTCATATCCTTGGTGACTGCATTAAGTGAAGTCATCACACTTTCCATATTTTGAGCTTGAGTGGCAACCACTCCCATGAGTTTATCTAACGTGTTGTCCCATATACCCTCTCGTGCTTGATTCGAACTCTTGGTTATTGGGATAATTTGTGTAGTGGGTTGAGGGTAAGAATGAGTGTTTGGTGATTGATTTGAGGCATTGCCTTGGTGGCTTTGGTGTGGTATATTGGAATTGTAAGAAGTTCGTGGTTGCAGAGCAAATGGTGGTTGTCCTTGCTTGTATGAGTTCTCATTGCAACGATAGTTAGGATGATCTCGCTTAATGGCATTGAAAGAGTTAGAATATGCATTGTTTAGATTCTAGTGTTGTTGCATAAAGCTTACTTCCTCCGCTTGTAAATCACCGGGCTCTTCCATCTCAAAAGATAGTTCATCATCATTGCCATACACATTGTCTCTCTTGCTATCAATCAAAAAATTTCCTTCCATCCTCTTGTTTGATTGTAAATTATCAAATTTCTTTGACAACTTATCTATCTTCTCTAAAAGCTCCGAGTTGTCCTTTGATCCTTCCGTAAAACTAACCTTCATTGTGCTCGATCCGGCATCCTACATCCGATGATTCTTTGCGATTCTCTCTATAGCATCATAGACTTCTTGAGCATTACGCGACATTAAACATCCTCCACATGCGTGGTCAATATTAGAACGCGATTATGTCATCAATTGTCTATAGAAAAGTTGGATTTGCGTGTCGAATGGATAACCGTGATCGGGCAAGATTTCAACAACTTCTTGAATCTCTCCCACGCACTCCCTAAAGTTTCAGCGGGTCCTTGTGCAAAATTTTCTATTTCCACCTTCAACTTCAAATTCCTTCCAGGTGTGAAATATTGCTTTAAAAATTCATTTTGCACCTCATCCCACGTGGCTAATGAATGGTGGGGTAAAGATACAAACCATTCCTTGGCATTCCCAGTCAAGGAGTATGGAAACATGGACAATCGTGTCAACTCCTTCTGAATTCCATGACTCTTAGCTGTGTTGCAAAGTTGTTCGAAAGAATAGAGGTGATAGTGTGGATCCTCAAAATCTTCTCCTGTGAATTGGCATTTGGTATCAATCAATCCGAAAACATGCCATTTCACTTCAAAATTATTCGCTCCTTCATTGGGTAACCTAATAGGATCATTAGGTGCATTCCTTCTCAAAGGTTGATCACTAAGTGGTCTCAAAGGTGGGTTGTTTCGGTTGCGGTTTTGAATTTGGTTTTGGTTTTGGTTTTGGTTTTGGTTTTGGTTTTGGTTTTGGTTGTTCTGGTTGTTCTGGCCTTGGTTAATGAGATTTGGTTAGGGGTTGGGATCTTTAGGTTGAGGTTCAATTTGTGCATTCTCAAGATTCTCCACCATCTCTTCTCGAGTCGATGAGTATCGGGATGATTCTTCACCAAGTGATTCTCCACTAGACTGACCAGCTTTATGCTCAGCTCTCAAGTGTCTTTCGTACGTGTTAATGTCCGAACGATACGGAGTAAGTGGAGCTTTACCGGCTCGGGACCGAGTCATCAACTACAAAAGTGAAACAACAAGAAAATGATCAAACGCACTTGGAAACTTACCAAGTGGTAAGCACCAAAGAAATAAATAGAAAAGAAATGAGAAAATACTTGACCTTTGCTCAAAAATCTTAAGCTAATATAAGTATTAACCGTTACACTCCCCGGCAACGGCGCCAAAATACTTGACGTGTCCCTACTGGGTGTTCAGTCTAACCGGCAGTGTACCGGGTCAGTTGTAGCCTAGCGGGTGAGTCAAGGTCGTATCCCACAAGGAGTGTGTTGGTTAACCACCGATTATGTTCATATTTTCGATCCAAGTCGCAATTTTTGTATAGGATAAATGATGCTTAAAATGACTAAACTCAATCGAAATGTGGAACTAACCAAGATAATGCTTTGATCCAATGGATTTTAACTGACTATGATAGAGTTGGCTACCTACCTTCCTTCCTAAAATGCTCACGAGCATGAACCGGCGTGTTCTTAGACTAGAAATCCCCATTTTTTCGAATGCATAAGATCACTCTATGTCTCCTCCTTGACTGAGGCACTCTAAGTCTAATGATTCAACATGATATGCACTTGAACACAAGCCTAAGCTACCCTTGGATAAGAAACCAAATTCCACTTAAGGTCGGTTTTACCTTCCGATCCTTCTACTTCTTTCCCACACTCAATATATCCTTTCTATTTCTATCAAGTGTGTGTGCAAACTAGGTTTAATTACTTCCTAGATTGCTATAGACATCATCAAGTAAAAGAAGGTTCAACACTACAAGAGACTCAATGTAAACTACCAACTCATTCACAATCAAAAGAATCCATTTTCACTTCACATTATCTTGGCTAGTGTGAAACTAGCCACTCATAGTTATGAGCCCAAACATGTCAAGGTTAGAGTTCATAACCATAAGAACAATTAAATAAAATTAAAGGCTAAGAATTATACCAATCACAAGCTATTAACTTGAAAAAAGAAAACTTATATTTAACCTTCAAAAAGCTACAATGGAGTGAGTGTATCCCAAGAGCTAGAAACCTTTCCAACTAGAATTAATCCAAGGAATCAAAACAAGAATTCTTAATGTTTACACTTGTAATTTAAGAGCTAAAGTTATGATGATTTTGGCTAGATGAGCCTTGAAAGTGGAAGTGCCTTCAAGATAGATAAGAAGTTGTAATTTTTATGCTCCCCTTTGAAATGAGGTCAAGAATAAGCTTAAAAGGTTGAAGTCCGGTACTTTCGGCTTCCGCCGACTGTGCACTCGGCGTGCATCGACTTTTGACAGGTAGTTGGATGTGTCAGACTCATTAACTCGCCGCTCAGGCTCTCCACTGTCAAAATCCGGCGTCCACCGACTATGCTCTCGGCGTGCGCCGACATTCTACTCTTAGCTTGATTCTCTAACTTCTTCAACAAGAAACCTCTTTAAAGCTCGATGGGTTGTTCCAAGATCTTTCAAAACTCGTATCTAACCTGGGAATCTGCAAAATAAAGCCAAAAACGATACCTCGTGTAATTTTGATAACAAAATTTGGCATAAAAGCCTAAAATTATGGGGTTAATTAATTAAAACATATTTACAACTCTTGATCTAATCCATCACATAATTGCATTGATTTGATATAAAAGCGCCACTAAAAGCTTAAGAATTGGGATAAAAACGCATCATTTGGTTGGCTTACATCAGATACAAGTTAGTTCATCTAGGAATCACGTATCCTATCATTGGGAGTGAATATCCGAAATGGTCTTCTTATAAGGAATGTCTATCTCTAGAGAATCTTTACAAAGTGGGAGTAAATTTGTTATTCCGAGAGAGCTTGATATCCAGATTATAAGATATGATCGTTAATGTACTAACACTCATGATACAATTGTATGGATGTTATTACAGCGATAGGATTATATTTACACGGTAACTATTTCACATGAAAGGTAGTAGTCATTGGTTTTTACTCTTTCGATGATTGGGGTCACGGTGTGTTGCTAGACGCTATTACGTGATCGTTAGGTATGAAGGGCATTTTCGTAATTTGCAATTTGTGTCTACGGCCAACATATTCGGAAACTATCGGGTCACACACATAAGAACATCGAGTCGGATTAAAATGCGGTTATAGTGATAACCAAATATGGAAAGTTTATCTCGACTATAAAGAGTTATAGTGAATAAATTAATATGACGGTATTTATTTATTATGAATAAATTAAATACAAGATATTAATTATATTAATTAAAGAATATTCCAAATGCCAATATTTGGCAATATGGGGTGCAGAAGACATGTGTATAAGATACACTTGGATTGTGTAATTTAATTAATAATTACCATATATTAATATTAGATATTAATTGATTTTGGGAAAATAGATTTATGGTAATTAGATAAAGATATTCAATATAGGATATTGGCAAAATCATGAATTTATTTAATATAAGATATTATATTAAAAGAGATAAATCAATCAAAGTGATTTTTCTTATTTTATTAGGAAAATGTTTTTCTCTTTCATCTATTTTCTAGGAAGCTTCTCCTAATCAGATTAAGGGACATTTGGGCGCCACTCTCCCTATATAAGAAAGGGGTTGGCTAGCTCTTATGTACATCACAATTTCAAGAGCTAATTGTTCTTGAGAAAAATAGAGAGCTTATAGTAGAGTATTTTAGAGAGAAGAAACGGCCGGTCTAGCAACCGGATTTTTTTAGTAACAATCCAAGGAGGATTCCGGAGAGAAGTTCGTGCGGATATCGATAGAGGCCGGACACGTGGACGGCTCATGCACTGTACTACCCTCCTTGATGGTCAAAGCGTCGATCTTTTAGATCAGCCAAGGTATACACCGTCAAACTACTTAACGTGTTTATTGTGTTAAACGAAGTCGATCTTGGATCGGAAATCAAAATTTTAAATTGCGCTGCGTTAAACTAGTTGATTTTTTAACATCAATGAACCACACCTTTAAGTCTTTCAGCTAACAATTTAGAGATGATTTTATAAATGGATCCAATGAGACTAATATGTCTGTAGTCAGAAAAGGACGTCGGATTGGCTTTTTTGGGAACCAGAGCAATAAAAGAGGAGTTGCAGCCCATTTCTATCCTTCCTGAAGCAGCAAAATCATGAACACATTCCATTAAATCGTCTTTAAGTAGAGACCAATTCGCCATAAAGAAACCAAAAGTAAAGCCATCCGGACCAGGTGCCTTATTACTTCTTCATCCCCATACAGCTTTCCTCACTTCATCAAGCGAGAATGGTCTCTCAAGATACTCCTTCAGGTCACTTGGCAATTTTTAAAGAGATATGAGTGGAAGGAGGGTCTTTTTTTGTTAGATTCATGAAACTGGTTTTTGAAAATCGGGTAGCCTCATTTTTAATAACACCAGGATCTTCACACCATTTACCATTAAACACCATACCGGGGATGTTGTTTCTATTATTCCGCCCTCTCACTAGGAAATGAAAGAATTTTGAATTGTCATCACTCATCACCCTCCTTTATCCATCGAGCCCTCAATTTTTGCCTAAGCATTTTCTCCAGCAGCCTTTCTTTTTCCAAAGCAGAAGATAAATCTTTAACTCTTCCTTCAATTTCGCTATCGTTGAGAGTTTTAATTTCCGCAAGTTTATCATATTTATCAACTTCCGAACTAGAATTTAATAAATCTTCTTTCAAGTTGCTGAAGGTAGTCTTACTCCATTTCTTAAGGGCAACTTTAACAGATTTTGGCTTTTCTTTTAGTCTAAAGACTACCCTACCTTTAACGGTACACTCATTCCAAGCTTGCGAAACAAATTCTTTGTGATCCATCCAAGAGTCAAAAAATTTAAAAGGGATAGGGCCACCGTCCACCGATAAACCTCTATTTAGAGCCACCAAGGAGATATTAGGCCAGGCATCCAAAAGATTAGGAGACACTAAGAATCTATCAATTCTGATCATCTTGGTACCAGTTTTATTTAGCCAGGAAAACTTTCTACCCTTCAATTTAACATCAATCAAGCAAGCCAAAGATATAAAGTCAAGCAAAATATTAGCATCGTGTTGGCAAAATACAGTACATTTCCTCTCAAAATCGTAGCAGACAGAATTAAAATCCCCCATAATACAACACAATCCATACCAATTGTTAACCAAAGCAAGAACTTTAGACAACATACTTTTTTTCTCTGTTAAGCCTTGTGGAGTGTAAACATTTATGAAGAGGATAGGGCTATTGATTCCTCCCCACAATCCAGCTACTCTAATGAAGCCATCTTCCTCCAAACTATTAGATTTGTGAAGACACCTTTATCCCATATACAAGCTAAACCCCCCACAGATCCAGAGGAGGCCACAAAATGGTAATCCAGATTGTCTACTCCCCAAACTATCACGCTTAGTGTCTTGTGGTTGCCGACAGGAAGAGAATTTTGCCTGGATTTGGATCACAGATTTGGTACAGGTAATGCTTACCGTCTTTTCAGTTTACAAGAAGAAGTTTATGCTACTAAGCAAGGTTCCTTGACTTTTACTCAATATTTCCCTAAGTAGAAGGGTCTATGGGACTAGTTCATGTTACTTAGGTTCATACCTCAGAGTGGCGGGTATAGAAAAAAATTTCATTAGGGTCACCCTAAAACATTTCCGGGTTGGGCGGGTAACTAGGTCAAACTTTCCGGGTCAGAACCGGGTTGGGCGGGTAATTAGGTCAAAAATTGGTATTTTTTTTACCAAAACGACATCGTTTCACAATTTTATTTAAAGATTTGAGTGGGGTCACGTGGCTCTGCCATTGATACCTCATTGCAATTGTTCAGCCCTACTCATTTGTATAGACAAATTATGTGATCTGGTTCTTGAAGGGCTTGAATGATACGATTAGTAATGTCAAATCACAAGTCTTGATGCATGGCAAAACCTTTGCCTGATGTGAGGACAATGTTCTCCTTGGTCTTGAAGCATGAAAGCCAATTGCTATGTTTTGATCTTGCTGTTGATTAAGAAATCTTGAATACTAGAGTTACTGATAATAAGTAAGCTAATGTCTTTGGAGATTTTGTTGCGCTTGCCTCTCAAGCAAGTACTGGTTATGGAAGAGTTCAGGGTAAAGGTACTTCCAAGAATTTTCAAGGTGGTTCTAAGAAGCCACATTGTACATATTATGAGAGAGTGGGTCATACTATTGACCAATGCTACAAGAAATATGGGTATCCTATAGAGGGTAGAGGCAGAGGTACAGGCAGGAGCAACATTCAAGGAAATCATATTGTTTTAGGGTCAGAGATGGAGTCATTTCATGATAGTTATAAAGATTCACATGTTTTAGAGGGTTTTAAAATTTCAAACTCCAACACAATGACTAGATCTCAGTATGCTCATATTATGGAGATGCTTGGGAAAAATGTAATGTGGGAATGTGCCGATGCAAGATCCAGGTAATGGAGTACATCAATATAATCCTGATGTGGTCAAGACAACCAATGTACTATCAACTACATCCCAGACAGGTAATATATTTGAATGGATTATGGATTCTGGTGCTAAATATCATGTCATATATTCAATATCTATAATGTTTCATTATACTTCAGTTAAAGGTTTAACTGTTAATTTGCCTAATTGTTCAGAAGCACAAGTTACTCACATAGGTCAAGTTAAAATTAATAAAGATCTTATTATTGATCAATTCTCGTGTGTTCCTGAATTTACCTATAATTTGATGTCAGTAAGGAGGCTTACTAGTACAAGCAAGTACTGGTTGGTTCAACTGATTTAAGGCTAATTTTACCTAGTATTGGTAAAGTCAACCAAGTTCTTGAATTTACAAGCAAGTTCCTGAATTTACCTAGTATTGGCTGTATTTTGAGGCTAATGGTTGTGTTGTGCAGGACAACCATTTGAAGAGGATGATTGGTTCAGCTGATTTAAGGGTAGGGTTGTACATTTTTACAGCTGAAACAGTAAATTCAGTTTCACTTCAGTCTGCTTCATGTTCTGTTAATTGTGTGTCTTAATCATTGTTATGGTATTATAGAATATGGCATCCATCTAGTGCCAGACTCAAAACATTACAGAAGTCTTTACGATTACTTCCGTCACTCTTAAAATTACTATTGGCACCACCATAATATTTTGATTTTTTTTGTGCAACATAACGTCGGTGTCACTGACGTTTGTTTTCGGTACGGGAGTCACTGACTCTGACGTTGGTTTTCAATACAAACATCAGTGGCACTGATTTATAGTTATTAATGTATCATTGGTGCAAAACGTTAGTCCCAATAACGTTGTAAGTGAAACAAAACGTCAGTGGCTCTGACGCCCGTACGTAGGGTGCCGAAAAAGCAATTTCAGGGTTGCGGTGAAGTAAATGAAAAAAAAAAAGGGTGCCAATAGAAGTCGCCTTTTTATATTTGTCTATTTTTCCGCATTGTCTTGATTTCGACCCTCCCCCCCCCCCCCAACCCCTTTTTTTCCGGGGGAGTGGTTTAAAAGGACAAAAAAGAAAAAGAAAATAAAAATCAGGACAGTGGAAATATAAATTGGGTGATAAGAACAAATCCACTGTTCATAACCCCAAATCAACTATTTGTTGCAGTGGAACCGACATCAAATATAATGTTTCACTATCACAGTGGAATAAAGAGTAAAAGACATGTCCTTTTTACCCGAAAAAAATTTTCACTGTCTTTTTTACATATTTCTATGTTTAAATTGTCCTTATTAACAATAAACCTCTTTTTTTTCCCTTGTCCTTTATTTCCACTCCTATACAATATTTTACCATTTTTATTTGAACGGCTTTTACGTCTCTTAAATTATTATTATTATTAGAGGCACTTCTCTTAATATTAAATCCCACTTGTTTGGAAAATGCTAAATAAAACTCAAAACTCTTTTCTTCTGATTCGGATTCCATGTTTAAACATGGAATCATGTCTGCAAACATAGCTGAGTGAATATTGTTCAGATCCATTGTTCACATTCAATTGGTTATGAGATTCATGTTTATCGACATTAAAATGTCCTTCTTCAGCATTGACTTATTCAAAATGCAATCGACAATAGGGCCTAGGCTAAATTATCAAAATGAGACCTTTCCAAACAAACGAACGGTTTTTAAATAAAAAAAAGGAATGAGGAGAAGACATAAATATTTCATCAATTTAGAAGGCGATCTTTTGAAACTTTTGCATAAAGGACAAAACTATTTATTCACTGTCGAAATTCACTTGTGTTGAAATTCATTTATAAATTCAATCGCCGAAATTCAATCATCGAAATTCACTAATTTTCAAAATTCATTGTCGAAATTCACTAATTTTCGGGATTCACTGTCGAAATTCACTATCAAAATTCACTGGGGAGATTCACTGATTTTCGGGATTCACTGTTTGTCCTTCTCGCTATAAAAATTATGCAGTTGTCCTTCTCCCTATAAAAAATATGTAGTTGTCCTGTTACATAAAAATATTTCAGATTGTGTCCTTATCCCTAATTTTCCATAAAAAAAAAATCACATGTTTAGACTTATAAACTTAATGAACCAAAAGAAAAACAGAGCCCTTCAATTTTGATCATTTTCCAAGGGCCCTAAGCCCAGGCTTTGTTGGCCTATGCCCAGTGGCGGATCCAGAATTCTTTTTCAGTAGGGTCACCGGACCGTAAAACTATATTTTTATCCAAAAATTTGTTTCAGTGGGGTAACCGGAGTCTAAAACTACACTTTTTAAGAACAAAATGACATTTTTAACAACAAAACTATATCGCTTTAATACTAAAAAAATTTTCTCAGATCTCAGTGGGATCACGTGACCCTCCCTTGGTGTACATGAATCCGCCACTGCCTATGCCCATGGACGGACTTGAGAAGGTGAAGATTTGCTACCCATGCATGCATATAAAATTGAATTCCTTAAATATCATTAATGCAAGATAACCTTGTATAAAACTATATATTAATAAAATTCCGGTCAAAGCAACAGCATAGAATACAGATTTACAATATTTTTTACATCTACTTAGTCTGCTTTATTAATTTTTTGTTCGAAAATGTCATCATTTCATCAAAAGCTGCTGCTAAGGATTTCGGTGTTTTTTTGTGTGCGTGTGTGTGGAGGAAATGATTTACGAGACAAGGGCAAATCCAACCGAGGGGGCACGCAACCCTATTGAGATCTAACATATATATTTAAACTTAAAACGATTTTGTTTTGCTGCTGAAAAAATAAAAATATCATTTGTGCACCCGATGTATTTTTTTTTCTTTCTGATCTGCTACCCTCCTTAGATTTAATTTCTGAATCAGCTATATTGTGAATAGGTCGTTGATATGCCGTTGGTCTTGGCGGTGATAATTCGACCCTCACGCTATTACCGATATAACTTTTGTTGAACGTAACAGGTTTTAGGACGGATCTTTTACAATCCGTTTTCTGAATCAATTATATTGTCTTGTCATGTCTTTTGAAGTGATTGACAATGTTGTTGCGAAACCTAAGCATGTTTGTGGCGTCCGCGCATAAAATCCTGAAACGATAATTTAATATTTAAATCAATTATATACGTAGAGAATTACATCTTAAATGAAAACAATGTCGTCTTAAATGACAACTAATGTCGAAACTAAATGATGTTCCCAACAACATTTAACTCAGAGAAACGTATTAAAGTCTAAGCATTAGTACAACTCCAAAAGAAAGATAACGAACAGAACAAAAGTATAATCCTCTCATCTCTCGAAACATCAAAAGTAAACAATAAATAATACTTCCAAAAGCTTCCATAAGCTACTTTCTCATAATAAACATCTTCCCCAAAATAACCTACATCACCTTTTCGGGGTGGGAAACAAACATACAAATAAAAGGGTGAGTACATAAGCACTCAGTAAAGGGTAGAAGCACCAAATTTAAGACAAGTAATAGCACTAAAATTATCATTACTACCACGTAGGTATAAAGGCTCGCTCCCCTATACTAGTCTCACTAGTAAAACTCAACCATACAAGGGGTTTGTTACACACAAAGTCTAAGGATACTTTGCATGGTGAGAATGCACCACGACATATCCTCAGCTCCTCATATGGCACGACTGCTACCCATGTGGGAGACTACCCAGTCCACGCAGCGGCTACCCTTGTGGAGGGGTAATAGTCCCAAGCTGCGAAACAGAAACGTGTCTTATCAAAGACAAAGGTGTTTTATCTTTTAGACTCCAAATATGTAAGCATAGTTTAGCTAACCGCATAGGTTCATTCCACATAAAAGGCTTCCCTAAGGACTTCTACTCTTAGACCATTCTACCCTATACTACCTATCACGTTGCACAGAAAGTGATGGGTACTAAGCGCGACACCCCACATCGCTAAGAGTTGTCTTCCGGTGATAGGTAGTATACGGAAGACAACTCTTAGCTATGGATGTCCGTACCGGGGCTTATGATACATCTCCACAACACAAGTCCTAGAATATATATGTTCCAAAAGTAAAGTAATGACGTGGCGTGAGCCAGTCAGTCTCATACACTTTTACTTTTAAGGCCTCCTCCATTGAAGCAGAAGATGACATCACTACAAGAAAACTGGTTTAAAGGGACAAACTTTAAAGGGACGACAAAGTCGTCCCTTTAAATATATTTTTTGGGACGACAAAGTCGTCCCTTTAAATGAATTCAAACATAGTCAAAGTTTAGGGTGGTTTTTTGGAGGGAAACTTTAAAGGGACAACAATGTTGTCCCAAAAAATAAAATATTAACCCCACCGTGCCAGCTTGGATTTCCACGTGGACAAGACTATTTAAAGGGACGACAACACTATTTAAAGGGACGACAATGTCATCCCATTAAACATTTTCAGAAAATAATATGTCATGTAAAAGAAATTATAATTTTTTTGTTTTTAGGGACGACAATTGTCGTCCCTTTAAAAGAATTTTTTTTTAAATATAAAACTTTGTGTTAATAAATAATATTCAATTTATTATAAAATTCATGTTTAAAGGGACGACAATGTCGTCCCATTAAACATTTTTCAGAAAATAATATGTTATGTACAATATATTATAAAATTTGGGTTTTTAGGGACGACAATTGTCGTCCCTTTAAAGGAAATTAATTTTTTTTTAATATAAAACTTTGAGTTAATAAATAATATTCAGTTTATTATAAAATTTTAATATACATATTCTAATAAACATTGCGTTAAAATATAAAATTCATTATTTTTTATAAAAATTCCTTTATCGAACGATAATACAAGTGATTTTGATAATACTCTCTACTATAGATTGTCAGTTCGTTATCGAAAGATTTATTTGAATCTCGGGGTTCATTAATAAGCGATTTATCTCAATCCTGAGATCCGACATTTTTATCGAGTGAATGAGTTAACAGTCGTGGTTCGTTATCGAGCGATCGATTTGAATCCCGGGGTTCGTTATCGAGCGAATGAGTTAGATCGTTATCGATCATTGTGATAGTACTATCTACTATGTCTCGATGGATCATTATCGAGCGATGGAGTTAAGAGTCGGGGATCGTTATTAAGAGATCGATTTGAATGTCGGGGTTCGTTATCGAGCGAATGAGTTATATCGTTATCGATCATTGTCTCGATGGATCGTTATCGAGCGAAGGAGTTAAGAGTCGGGAATCGTTATTAAGAGATCGATTTGAATCTCGGGGTTCGTTATCGAGCGAATGAGTTACATCGTTATCGATCATTGTGATAGTACTATCTACTATGGCTCGATCGATCGCTAACTAGGGATGGAGTTAAGAGTCGGGGATCGTTATCGAGCGTTCGATTTGAATCTCGGGGTTCGTTATCGAGCGAATGAGTTACATCGTTATCGATCATTGTGATAGTACTATCTACTATGGCTCGATCGATCGCTAACAAGGGAAGGAGTTAAGAGTCGGGGATCATTATCGAGCGTTCGATTTGAATCTCGGGGTTCGTTATCGAGCGAATGAGTTACATCGTTATCGATCATTGTGATAGTACTATCTACTATGGCTCGATCGATCGCTAACGAGGGAAGAAGTTAAGAGTTGGGGATCGTTATCGAGCGTTCGATTTGAATCTCGGGGTTCGTTATCGAGCGAATGAGTTACATCGTTATCGATCATTGTGATAGTACTATCTACTATGGCTCGATCGATCGCTAACGAGGGAAGGAGTTAAGAGTCGGGGATCGTTATCGAACGTTCGATTTGAATCTCGGGGTTTGTTATCGAGCGAATAAGTTAAATCATTATCGATCATTGTGATAGTACTATCTACTATGGCTCGATCGATCGTTATCGAGCGAATGAGTTAACAATCTTGGTTCGTTATTGAGCGATCGATTTGAATCTCGGGATTCGATATCGAGGGAATGAGTTAGATCGTTATCGATCATTGTGATAGTATTATCTACTATGGCTCGATCGATCGTTATTGAGTGAATGAGTTAAGAGTCGGGGATCGTTATCGAGAGATCGATTTGAATCTCGGGGTTCATTATCGAGCGAATGAGTTACATTGTTATCGATCATTGTGATAGTAGTATGTACTATATGTTTCGATCGATAGTTATCGAGCGATAGAGTTAATAGTCGGGGATCGATATTAAGAGATCGATTTGAATCTCGGGGTTCGTTATCGAGCGAATGAGTTAGATCATTATCGATCATTGTGATAGTACTATCTACTATGTCGATGTATCGTTATCGAGCGAAGGAGTTAAGAGTCGGGGATCGTTATTAAGAGATCGATTTGAATCTCGGGGTTTGTTATCGAGCGAATGAGTTAGATCGTTATCGATCATTGTGATAGTACTATCTACTATGGCTCGATCGATCGTTTATCGAGCAAAGGAGTTAAGAGTCGGGGATCGTTATTAAGAGATCGATTTGAACTTTGGGGTTCGTTATCGAGCGAATGAGTTAGATCGTTATCGATCATTGTGATAGTAGTATGTACTATGGCTCGATCGATAGTTATCGAGCGAAGGAGTTATCGTTATCGAAGAAAATATTGTGTTATATATAATATTAAGGTTTTTAATCAAAAAAATGTAATATTAGAGTTAATAAAATTATTTTTTTATTAAGTTTATTTAAAGGGACGACATTGTCGTCCCTTTAAACGAAAAATCAATTTTTTTATGAAATTTGGGAGGGAAAAGTTGGCCGCCAAATCTTTTTTTGGTTTAAAGGGACGACTTTGTCGTCCCATTAAATAATATGTCGTCCCAAAAAACAAGACCCTGTTAATATAATCGGCAGCCCCATTTTTTCCTCTTTCTTCTATTCTTTTCTTCTTTCTGTTTTTCTTCCAATATTTCCGGCGATTCCACCAAATTTCCGGCGATTGTTTACGATTTTCAACAACCAATCACCTCTAATCTTATCCATAAACTTAGGTAAACCAATTTTCATCTTATTTTCGTCAAATATTTCCAATTTTTTCCTCTCATTCTGTCTCTTTCTTCTTCCTTGTCATAACTCCGGCGATTTGGGCGAATTTGGGGTGATTTCCGGCGCTCGGTTTTTCATTCTTTCTTTCATATATCATCGAATAACTGAGGTTCTTTTGAAATGTTAATTCTGTTTTACTCTTTTATTTTTTTCTATTTTCATGCTATTTTTGTGCAGTAAAAATGCTTGTTTTGGTAATAATTCAGCAGCAATGTGTTGTTGTTTTCTGTGTTTGATATGGTTTTTAACTGTGATGGTTTGATTTGCTGCTTGGACAGATTGGTTTCATGGTATACCTGAAATATCCAATTTGTTTCTCCTTTTGTCGCAGGTGATATATGTGCCGGGACTTCTAGCAGTGTAGAGTTTTGTAAATGGTAATTGTATTGTATTGTATTCATAATGAGTGTTACATCAAGTATTTATAGGCAGAAAGATAAGAGGCCTAAAACGGTAAAATACAAATTATTATAAATAATAAACTACGTGATAATATTATGCTCAACACGCCCCCGCAATCCCGTGGGAAGAGGATGAACACGGAGATTGGTCTTCATGGAATGGAACAACGGTGACCCCAACGGTTTGGTTAAAACATCCGCAAGTTGTTCCTTCGAAGTAATGAAGGAAATAGCAAGGCGATTAGACGCAACAAGTTCGCGAACATGGTGGAAGTCAATCTCGATATGTTTAGTGCGGGCATGAAACACCGGATTAATGGGCAAGATAAGTAGCACCGATGTTGTCACACCAAAGAGTCGGAGTAGACGATAAAGGAACTTCCATTTCATGAGCAAGCCGCAAAGCCATTGAATCTCAAAGCAGCATGATGGACAAGGTCTTGTATTCACCTCGCACTACTCTTGAGAGCAATCAAATGTTGCTTGGTACGCCAACTGATTAGATTCGACCCCAAGAAGACACAATAAGCACCAACTGAGCGACGGTTATCGGAGTCAGCCGCCCAATCAGAATCAGAGTAAGCCCGGATGGTAATAGGAGAAGTACGAGAGAAAAACAGTCCCTCAGAAATCGTGTTTTTCAAATAGCGTAAGATACGCTTGACCGCAGTCCAATGCGCATCTGTTGGGGCATGCATGTATTTACTGACCTTATGAACGGCGAAGGCAATGTCGGGGCGAGTAAAGGCAAGGTACTGAAGACCACCCACAATAGTGCGGTAGAGCGCAGGATCAGAGCATGGAGGACCATCATCCCAAATCAAGTGAGTAGAGGCACTCATAGGAGTCTGACAAGGCTTAGCCTTATCCATGGATGCACGTTGTAGTAACTGTAGGATATACTTACGCTGGGTAAGAAAGAGTCCGTCGGCGGTGGGAAGAACTTCAATGCCAAGAAAGTAAGACAAGGCACCAAGATCTTTCACCGGAAATCTGCGTGAGCGTAAACCGAATAACTCGCTCAATAAGGGAGGGGAAGAACCAGAATAATAATGTCATCAACGTAAATAAAGACATAAACTCGAGCACCAAAGACGAGTAAATGTATAGAGAGGGTCGGCCTTAGAGCCTCAGTAAAGCCAAAGCGTGTGAGTGCCGCGATGAACCGAGAAAACCAAGCCCGAGGAGCTGTTTGAGGCCATAGAGATCCGCGCTTTAAGCGGCGAGGCGTGTCTGGGAAGTCGGGGTGGACAAAGCCACGTGGTTGTTGCATGTAGACGAGGCTCGGAGAGATGACCATGCGAAAGGCATTCTGTATATCAACCTGCCGCAGAGACCAACCCTGAGAGACTGCAAGAGACAAAAGCAGACGTATGGTAACCGGTTTAACAACAGGGCTGAAGGTCTCATGATAATCCACGCCTTCTGCTTGATGAAACCCTTTAGCAACTAAACGTGCCTTGTGGCGCCGAGGCGACCATCCGCAAGGTGTTTGATACGGTAAACCCACTTATTCCCAACAATATTCATATGAGGGTGACGCGCACAAGATCCCAAGTGTGGTTTTTCAACAGGGCATCAATCTCATCCCGCATCGCATGACGCCAAATTTCATGTTTAGAGGCATCGATAGGAGGAAGGGGTCTAAAGAGGTAGTGGTGGCAAGAAGTGCCCGAGATAAAGGATAACGAATGTAGTCGCATTTGGACCGGTTTAAGTTTATTGGTTTGGGTGCGGTTGAGCATGCGGTTGGGATTGGGAGGTGCGAGGAAGCAAGGCCGTGGGTAGGCCAGGAGAGGAGGGTTCGGCCGAGGGGTGTGGGACGGCTCGGGTGGGGCGAGTGTGGTGAAGGAGGTGAGTGGGGTGCGGGTGGCGAAGTGGGAGAAGCGGGACATAGGAGGAGGGGTGATTAGGAGGTGGGGTAGATCATTGTGTGAGAGGAGGAGAGGCAATGGGGAAGAGGGTTGATGTGTAGGGAAGAGAGATTCACAAAGATTATGTGGCGAGCAATATAGAGACGCGACCAAGGGCAAGGTCAAGACATTTATAGCCATGATGGTTTGGAGAGTAACCTAAGAAGATGCAGGTGGCAGAACGATAGTCAGTTTTGTGGTGGTTATAAGGACGCAGATATGGCGGCAAAGCACACGACCAAATACGCGGAGAAAAGAGTAATCGGAGAGGGCGATGGTAGACCATTTCATAAGGGGTTTTATAGTCAAGAGCTTTAGAGGAAGGCGATTTATGAGGTAGGTGGCGCAGTGATAAAGGCATCTTCCCGATAAGGGGGGAAGATTAGATTGGGCGAGTAGGGAAAGACCAACTTCAACAATTTGACGGTGACGACGTTCAATGGCACCGACTTGTTCATGTGTGTGTGTGGGCACGGCGGCGATCTTGAATGCCTAAGGTAGTGAGGGTGTGAGAGAGGTGGCGATATTCACCCCCAATCGGATTGTAGGGCTTTGAGTTTAGTGGAGAAAAGCGTTCAATGAATTTGAGGAAGTCGGAAAATCTTTTCAACGTCGATTTTAATTTAATTGGAAAAAGCCACAAAAATTTGGTAAAATCATCAAGAAAACTAACGTAATAACGCGAACCATAAGTAGATAATTCAAAGACAAGGACCCCAAACATCGGTAAAAATCAAATCCAATGGTGCACTAGAAGTAAAATCCAGTATAAAGAGGAAAACGATGGCTTTTGGCCGGGTTGATGAGGCACACACACGAGTAGGTGCCTTATTTGGAACATTAAAGAAAAAGACGCTTGAAGACTTGTTGGAGCACCTTGGAAGGGAGCAATGACCAAGACAGCGATGCCAAGTGGTGGAGGAGTGGTGGGCGGCAATGAGAGCTTGTGCGAGGAGACCGGCACCGGGTTGAGGGATGAAGTGATGAGTCCATCTTTGACAATGCCTCTAAGAAGGATGTGGCCCGAGTAGTCCTTCACAACAAAAAAGGTGTCATGAAACTCAAAGAAAACAGAATTGTCAGTGGAAAATTTTTGAACAGAGAGTAGATTTTTAGTGAGTGCTGGGGAGACAAGGATATTGGATAAGTGATAAGTGTGGGTGCGGAAACAATAGAAGAAGAACCAGAATGAGTAATAGGTAAACCTGAGCCATCTCCAACATGTATTTGGTCAGTGCCGTCATACGGTTCGGAATGAAGATTGAGATTGCCAAAGTTATTTGTCATGTGATGAGTTGCACCAGTATCAGGAATCCAATCAGTCTGTGGAGTAGGATACTGCTGGGGATGTGGGAAAGCGGCATAAGCTTGTGGAGCACGAGGTGCAGGAGGCCGTGGTGCCGAACCCCGAGATTCAGAATAACGCCAGTAGCAAGTCTGAGCTGTGTGACCTGTCTTAGCACAAATTTGACACTTGGGCAAGGGGTCAGTAGAGGTTAAGGGGAACGATGGAGGAGGACGGGGCTGTCCATTGCCACGACCACCACGCCCCCGGCCTCGATTATTTCCATAATTACGAACTGCAATGCCATAATTATCACCAATGCGAGCATGCCCAGAATGATTATAATTATTATTTCTATAGTTATTAGTAGAGGAAGCAGGACGGGTATTACCAGAGACATAGCCAGCATAAGGAGTGGAGGCGGAGCCACCGGAGCTGGAAGATGAAGGTGCAGCGGCAAGAACAGTGGGGCGGTGGTGCTGAATTCGTGCCTCGGTTGTAAGCAGCTGAGAATAAACATCATCCAACGAAAGAGAAGGCTGAACCGAGAGCATGGTGACGAGAGAATCAAATTCAGGGCCCAAGCCGGCAAGGAGATAGGCAATAACGTCGTCGTCGGAGAGAGGATGACCGGCGAGAGACAGTTGATCAGCGAGATTTTTGATTTTGAAGAAATAATCGGCAGCCGAGTTTTCTTCCTTGCGAGTGGAGGCAGTCTTTGCACCGACAAGCTTCGACCGCTCTCACAGGATGCAAGCGCGTGGTGGAGGAGGCGATCCAGTTGCCGCTGAGGTGGTTGCCGTGTATACTTGCATTAGAATATCATCGGAGAGGGAGGAGGTGATCAAGGAGAGTATTAAATTGTCAGTCTTTGTCCAGGCCGTGAATTCAGGATTGGCAGACGTTGTGGCAGCGGCACCAGTGCCGGTGATGATGGTGGATGGCGGCGGTGGAAGAGAGCCATCGACAAAGCCGAAGACACCCTGGCCTTTAAGGTAGGGGACTATCTGAGCACGCTATAGATTGTAATTGTGACGGGTAAGACGCGTGATACGAATAGCTGAAGAGGGGGTGAACGACGGCGTAGTTAGGCCGGCTGCGTCTGAGGTAGTAGCAGTGGCGGTGGTGGAGCTATCGTCTCCGTCAGACATGGCGCCGAAGAGGAAGAGGATGCGGCGGCGGCTTAGGTTTTTTTTTTTTTTTTTTTTTTTTTTTGAGGATCTCAGAGAGGCTCTGATACCATGTAGAGTTTTGTAAATGGTAATTGTATTGTATTGTATTCATAATGAGTGTTACATCAAGTATTTATAGGCAGAAAGATAAGAGGCCTAAAACGGTAAAATACAAATTATTATAAATAATAAACTACGTGATAATATTATGCTCAACAAGCAGCAAGGTCACCAAAATATATGGACTGGTTGGAACAATTAGGTTATTTGCAGGTACTTTCTGACATGAATTTCTCTTGCATTTCATTGAGAATTCAGAGCTAGTGCTTTTACACTCATAAGATGTAGCGTATCCCGTAGTCTATGCATGACGGTTCGTGTGAATTTGATGCCTGACCTAGTGGGAATGATACTTGAGAGTAATTGTACCATTTTGGTTATTATAGTAAATTGTTATGTTGTTTTGCGCATTCACCTTACATTCCTTAAACTCTGTGAAACTCTACCTGAAAGATAGTGAAGTTTGATCGCAACGTTATTCAGTTTGAATCCGTGTCAATGTCTATAATGTTTTTACCACCACTCGTGATGTCGATTGTAAAAAGACTGCTAAGATGAAAACTTACCTCCCATCTGTTAATTATTACCATGGAAGTTGTTTAACTTGGTTTTAATTTAGTTCGACTACCATGTGTGCCATCTTGAAGACTATATCGTTAAAAGGAAACTTACGGTCTAATTAATGATATAGTCTGGCCTCTGGCCTAGCTATCTTGTGACATGTTTATACTGGTTTTAAGTGGAAATTCTTGAATGCTTTCCCTGTTTTTAAGGTGATCTCTATGAAGTTCCTATCATGTAACAGAGCTTCTAAGCTTTTAATTGATCAAGAGGTGTGGTTTTCTTCTTATATATTATTTCATTTCATTCGCCCATCAGTCTCCAATTTCAGTCCTAACCGTTTTATTTTTCCTTCCCTCTTTTATGTTCAGAGAAAAGATGAAGCTTACTTCATGTCACTCTTAAAGATCGTGGAAACCACCCCAGGCTTGTATTATTCCTATGAAACCGATCTAACTATTGAGTACGTCTGGCTGCTAGCAGCTGTTGTTTTTCATCTTGTAATTGATGAAAAAGTTGATCCATGCAAACTAAGTACTTTTCAGTTTGCAGAGACGATTCAAGTTGGCTGAAGGGTGGATGAGAAAACCTCTTTGGAAGCAGGTTAGTTGCCCCTAATCGTTTATACATCTGGTTGATTTTGCTTCTTGTTTGGTTAAAAATGCTAATTTATGTTTTTACTATATTTTATAGCATCTAATGTTTAGGAAGGAGATATTAAAATCTATTTTCTTCTTGGAATCATCTTTCAAATCCATATCAGAAAGAAAATGATCGAGAATATCATGCAATATCACACGTTGATGCTTAGGTATATATATATATATATATATATATACACTTCTTTTGAAGAAGTTCAAACTCCATTGACAAGTTTGAATTGAGCTATGAATCGAAAACAGAAAGCAAACGGAAAAAACAGAAAACAGAATTTTGAAGAAGATGAAGAATGAAAACTATAAGATTTTATTCATTTGTTTCAATTAACTTTACAATCAGTCTTTCTACTATATATAGGCTGTAGAACAACTAGAATTACAAGTGTGAAATGGTTACAAGGCAGTTAATTTGTTACAACAAACTCTAACTGCTTTTGGTCTAATGTGTTCGACCAAAGTCCTGAAAGAGATCCTGCTGTTTCTGAATGCAACAAGGAGCTATATTCACTTCATATTTAGCACTGTTTTTTCTACATATTCTCCAAATGCTACTACAACGACGTGTTTTGCAGGCCACTAAGCTGAACGACGTGAAATCCTGCAAGGGAACCATTCTGTGGATGGGTCCTGAGGTTTGAATTACAATGACTCTAACTGCTTTGTTTTAATATAAATTATCTTGCATGTGCAGTTACATATATATATAATTTCTTGTTTTGATGTCGGTTCTTGACGAATGCAGGTTGTTAATAGAAGAAATCAAGGGTATGGGCTTGCAGCTGATATATGGAGCCTTGGCTGCACAGTTTTTGAGATGTTAACCCGCGGCCAGTTCCTTATACTCATTTGGAAGCTGTAAGATCTCTCTCTGTCATCTTTATGTTTCATTTTGCTGAGTCGTGTTGATACTCACTTAGGGTTTGAGCTCGATTCGATGCTATGTGATCATTATAAGCAGCTAGGTTAGTATGTAATTTGTTGAACTTGAAGTGAAGGCAAGTGATATGCTTGATAACTTGACAAAGGGAAAAATGGTGTTCATGGCTCAAGTATCTACTTGTAAACGATTACTCTGTCTTTCTCAATAGTATCATATATACATCGTTAATGTATTTCAAATCTATGCGCAACTCTAAATGTGACTGTAGATTTTGTGTTTGCTTTCAGAATGCCTTACTATTTAGAATCTCGGGAGAGCAGGGTGATCAGAGCTTGATGCTCTTTACAAAAGAAAGGATGCTCCTATAGAATCTCTTGGTTCATATTTAAATCTAGATTTGGTCTTGGTTTTTCATCTGGTAAGACTGTGAATCCATCTAGAATCTCTTGGTTGTTCTATTTTTATTTTCTCCCCACACTTTTTATTTGATTGTTTTCAATCTTGCTTTATGGTTTTGTGACAAAGATCTCGTTCCTCTGTTTTCAGTTATAGTATTGATGAGGAACCTTACCATCAACTTGTCTGATCCTGATTCTGCACCTTTTGTAAGTATCATTGTTTGATGCGATTATTCCAAGGTGTTCTTAATGCCCGGAGATTGTTAGAAAGATATATATTACTCTCTATTGCATCTGATTAAATATGGTTTGCATTACATGTGATTATATTTTTTTCTCTAAGTTTTTTGTTTTGTTTTATCAATGTATGTCAATCTCAATTTTGTGCAGCATATGATTGTTTGAGAGTTAAGATGGTCAATCTCAATTTTGTTTATGTTTGCTTTCCCGATTGTGTTTTATATGACTATTGGAGCGAGTACCTTAATTTCAAATAACCGTGGAAGGCAATGCAAATACAATAAAAAAATATTTATTTTTTTTTTAATTTAAAGGGACGACATGTCGTCCCAAAAGATGTGTTTTCAAATTTTTTTTTTTTTTTTTTTGGGACGACATGTCGTCCCAAAAGATAATTTCCTGAAAAAATGCAAAAAAATAATTTTATTTATATTAAATTAATTTAATATTTATTTTTAAAATATTAAAATAATATTGAGTTAAAGGGACGACATTGTCGTCCCTTTAAATATTTTCAATAAAAAAATTGTTTTTTCGTATTAAATTTTATTATGAAAATTAAATGTATAAAGTTTTAAGGGACGACATTGTCGTCCCAAAAAACATTTTTATAAAAAAAATAATTTTTTTTCTTAATAATAATTTTTTTGTGAAATTAAATGAATCATGTTTATAGGGACGACATTGTCGTCCCTTCAAAGAATGCCATGTCAGCACGTTGAATTTTCTTACAAAAGTTCATGCCACGTCAGCTTTCATTTAAAGGGACGATTTTGTCGTCCCTTTAAAGATGTCCATTCTTTAAAGGGACAAATCAGAAGGGACGACGTGAAAGGGACGACATATCGTCCCTTTAAACCTTTTTTGGGACGACATTTGCTTTAAAGGGACGACAAAATGTCGCCCCTTTAAACCGGTTTTCTTGTAGTGAACTTTAAAAGGACGATAAAGTCGTCCCTTTAAATACATTTTTTGGGACGACAAAGTCGTCCCTTAAAATGAATTCAAAAATAGTCAAAGTTTGGAGGGAAACTTTAAAGGGATGACAATGTCGTCCCAAAAAATAAAATATTAACCCCACCGTGCCAGCTTGGATTTCCACGTGGACAAGACTATTTAAAGGGACGACAATACTATTTAAAGGGACGACAATGTCGTCCCACTAAACATTTTCAGAAAATAATATCTTATGTACAAGAAATTATAAAATTTTTGTTAATTGTCGTCCTTTTAAAGGAAATTATATATTTTTTAATATAAAACTTAATGTTAATAAAAAATATTCAATTTATTATAAAATTCATGTTTAAAGGGACGACAATGTCGTCCCATTAAACATTTTTCAGAAAATAATATGTTATGTACAATAAATTATAAAATTTGGGTTTTTAGGGACGACAATTGTCGTCCCTTTAAAGGAAATTAATTTTTTTAATATAAAACTTTGAGTTAATAAATAATATTCAGTTTATTATAAAATTCTAATATACATATTCTAATAAACATTGCGTTAAAATATAAAATTCATTATTTTTTATAAAAATTCCTTTATCGAACGATAATACAGGTCATTTTGATAATACTCTCTACTATAGATTCTCAATTCGTTATCGAAGGATTTATTTGAATCTCGGGTTTCGTTAATAGCGATTGATCTCAATCTCGAGATCCGACATTTTTATCGAGTGAATGAGTTAACAGTCGTGGTTCGTTATCGAGCGATCGATTTGAATCCCGGGGTTCGTTATCGAGCGAATGAGTTAGATCGTTATCGGTCATTGTGATAGTACTATCTACTATGTCTCGATGGATCGTTATCGAGCGAAGGAGTTAAGAGTCGGGGATCGTTATTAAGAGATCGATTTGAATCTCGGGGTTCGTTATCGAGCGAATGAGTTAGATCGTTATCGATCATTGTCTCGATGAATCGTTATCGAGCGAAGGAGTTAAAAGTCGGGGAGTTATTAAGAGATCGATTTGAATCTCGGGGATTGTTATCGAACGAATGAGTTAAATCGTTATCGATCATTGTGATAGTACTATCTACTACGGCTCGATCGATCGTTATCGAGTGAATGAGTTAACAGTCGTGGTTCGTTATTTAGCGATCGATTTGAATCTCATGATTCGTTATCGAGCGAATGAGTTACATCGTTATCGATCATTGTGATAGTACTATCAACTATGTCTCGATTGATCGTTATCGAGCGAAGGAGTTAAGAGTCGGGGATCGTTATTAAGAGATCGATTTGAATCTCGGGGTTCATTATCGAGCGAATGAGTTACATCGTTATCGATCATTGTCTCGATGGATCGTTATCGAGCGAAGGAGTTAAGAGTCGGGGATCATTATTAAGATATCGATTTGAATCTCGGGGTTTGTTATCGAGCGATTGAGTTAGATCGTTATCGATCATTGTGATAGTACTATTTACTATGGCTCAATCAATTGTTATCGGCGAAATGAGTTAACGATGCGTGCTTCGTTATCGAAATGATCGATTTGAATCTCGGGGTTCGTTATCGAGCAATCGATTTGATTCTAAGGGTTCGTTATCGAGCGAATGAGTTAGATCGTTATCGTTATCGATCATTGTGATAGTACTATCTACTATGTCTCGATGATCGTTATCGAGCGAAGGAGTTAAGAGTCGGGGATCGTTATTAAGAGTTCGATTTGAATCTCAGGGTTCGTTTTCGAGCGAATGAGTTACATCGATATCGATCATTGTGATAGTACTATCTACTATGTCTCGATGGATCGTTATCGAGCGAAGGAGTTAAGAGTCGGGGATCGTTATTAAGAGATCGATTTGAATCTCGGGGTTCGTTATCGGCGAAATGAGTTATATCGTTATCGGCGAATGAGTTAACAATGTGCGTTTCCGTTATCGAGCGATCGATTTGAATCTCGGGGTTCGTTATCGAGTAATCGATTTGAATCTAAGGGTTCGTTATCGGCGAATGAGTTAGATCGTTATCGATCATTGTGATAGTACTATCAACTATGTCTCGATTGATCGTTATCGGCGAAAGGAGTTAAGAGTCGGGGATCGTTATTAAGAGATCGATTTGAATCTCGGGGTTCATTATCGGCGAATGAGTTACATCGTTATCGATCATTGTCTCGATGGATCGTTATCGGCGAAAGAGTTAAGAGTCGGGGATCGTTATTAAGAGATCGATTTGAATCTCGGGGTTCGTTATCGAGCGAATGAGTTAACAGTCGTGGTTCGTTATCGAGCGATCGATTTGAATCTTAGGATTCGATATCGCGAATGAGTTAGATCGTTATCATTATCGAAGAAAATAGTGTTTTATATATATGTATATATACATATATATATATATGTATATATATATATATATATATATATATATATATATATATATATATTAGATCGTTATCATTATCGAAGAAAATAGTATTTTATATATATATATGTATATGTATATATATATATATATATATATATATATATATATATATATATATATATATATATATATATATATATATATATATATATGTATATATATATATATATATATTATGAACGAAAATATAATATTAAGGTATTTAATCATAAAAATGTAATATTTGAGTTCATAAAATTATTTTTTTATAAAACTTTATTTAAAGGGACGATATTTTCGTCCCTTCAAACAAAAAGTCAGAATTTTTATGAAATTTGGGAGGGAAAATTTGCCAAAACTTTTTTTGGGTTTATTTGTCGTCCCTTTAGACTAAATTGTCGTCCCTTTATAAAAAAAACTCAAAAATTGTATGAAATTTTGGTGGGGAAAATTTGGCCGCCAATTTTTTTTTTGGTTTAAAGGGGCGAAATTGTCGTCCCTTTAAAGATTATGTCGTCCCTTTAAACAAGACACTGATAATATAATCTGGCATCCTCATTTTTTCCCTCTTTCTTCTATTTTTTCTTCTTCTCCGTTTTTCCTCAAATATTTCCGGCGATTGTTTACGATTTCAACAACCAATCACCTCTAATCTCATCCATAAACTTAGGTAAACCAATTTTCATCTTATTTTCGTCAAATATTTCCTCTCTTTCAGTCTCTTTCTTCTTCATTGGCATAGCTCCGGCAATTTGGGCGAATTTGGGGTGATTTCCGGCGATTCTTCACCATTTTCAACGAAAAACATGTCTAATTTCATCCCAATCAAAGGTGAATCGCCTTTTCTTATTATTTTCGTCAATTTCTTCCATTATTTTTGCAAAATAAAACATGCTTGTATGTGTGTAAATGCAATTATTGTGTTAAAGTTTGAAGTTATCATGTTGTGGGTTAAGGTTTCAAATGGGCTCGATTCGGTTCATCCCAATGGGTTCGATTCGGTTTATAGGAAGGTTCAATTCGGTTTCAAATTTACCATTTTTGCTTTTTGGTTATAATGGAAGGGTTCGATTCGGTTTATTGGAGGGTTCGGTTCGGTGTTATAATGGTAGGGTTCGATTCGGTTATATGGGAGGGTTCGACAATTAGGTTGGATAGTTGTAGTATGATTAGTAATGAGTTATTGATTCGTTTATTTTGGATTATATTTTCGATTTTCGTTTGAGTTAGTAGTTAACATTGGTGTGTGTGTGTATAAATGCAATTGTAGTTAAAACTATAGTGAGGATGTGTGCCATTTGTGTACATGGTTGGGTTCGGTTTATGGAGGGTTCGATTCGGTTAGCTGACGGTAGTAACAAGTTACAAGTTCAAACCGAGATTGTGTTGTATAGAGTTGATGCTAGTAGTGTATGAGTATGGTGTAGTTTGGATTTGGATTTGGACTTGCATTGAGTTGTGCCATTTTCTAATGAATGAAAATTTGTGTGTTGTGCCATTTTTTGAATGAGTTGAATGTTATTCTAGTTAAACGAGGTGAATGAAACGAGCGTGAAAGTTTAATATTCAGTACATGAGATATGGAGCAAAAAAGAGTAGATATATCACCATTGAATGTGTAGAAAAGGCAAGTGAAGTCATTTATGCAAATCATGTATGGAATTGAGTGGTTAGCGACGATCGTGGAAATAATGTATGCAAATCTTCTTGTTTACAATATTGCAGAGTTTGCAGATGATGTGCTGGTGGGCGTAAATCTTCATTCGTGTTTTTGTTTAACATTTTAGTTGGAGAATCTGGATCCTTTAGTAAGGCGAGCTATTGTTGCTGCGTCTGCAGTTCCTGATATTCAAGATGATTTTCTCTCGCTTTAGATTGAAGTTCTTATGATGAATTCAATTGAAAAAGAACTAAAATTGCTTCTCCCGGGAAGATATCTTTATATCACTAGTCGCTTTTTTTCATCGCCATACGCCTAATAGCAAATTGAATTTGTTAACATCATATGCTTTTGATTTTCTCGAGTATTCTCTAAGTTATACATGTTTCTCCGGGCAGTATCGTTTCATTCTGAAAGCATCGATTCAAAGCTTCTTCCTTTTCAAATGAGACGGTGTTAGGTTTGTAGAAATATAGTTTTGATATTTTTGAAGTTTGTACGAGATAGTATGCTCTTTCGTAAAAAAATGTATGCTCTTTCTAAACCCTACTCATGTTCTCTTTACTCGATTTCCTTTCATATAAGGGGTTGTTGGTAAAATGGGCATTGGGTCTATGAATGGTTGAGTTTTTTTTTTTTTTTAAACATTACAAAGTGTTGGATTTGTTTATTTTCTTAAGGTTGTGTATGATAAAGTTACGGATAGAGTCGTGGCTTTGCATTAGCAACAATGGGCGATGAAAGAAGCCGAAGAGGCTATACTGAATGTTCGACGGATCTGTAAGTTTCTTCACCATTTCTCAAGTTGTCATTTCTCTAGTGTAATTTGTGTTGCTAAATTACTTCTTTAAAGTTCATTGTAAATTGGTGCTTAAGTGTATCTTCAAAAGTTTAGAAATATAATTAAATTGGTGCTAAATTACTTCTTTTTTGTTTTGAATCCCCTAGTTTAAAATATATTTTTTTCCTATTTTAAAATATATTTTATGGGTTCATTCAATATTTTTTTTCCTATTTTAAAATATATTTTTTTCGGTTTTTAAATGAATTTCTGGAATTTTTATAAAATTATTAAATGAATTTCTGGAATTATTATAATTTTTTTATAAAAAACCATTTAAAGGGACGACAATGTCGTCCCTTTAAATGGTTTTTTTTATAAAAAATTTATTTTTTTCGTATTTAACTTTATTATAAAAATTAATGTATAATCTTTTACGGGACGACATTGTCGTCCCTTTATACGGTTTTTTTAATAAAAAAATTGTTTTTTTCGTATTAAACTTTATTATAAAAATTAAATGTATAACCTTTTAAGGGACGACATTGTCGTCCCTTTAAATGGTTTTTTATAAAAAAATTATTTTTTTCGTATTAAACGTTATTATAAAAATTAAATGTATAATCTTTGAAGGGACGACATTGTCGTCCCTTTAAATATTTTTAATAAATAAATTAAAATTTTTCCTCATAAATTTTTTTTAATAAAATAAAATGACTTATATTTAAAGGGACGACATTGTCGTCCCTTAAAAGAATGCCATGTCAGCACGTAAAATTTCTTAGAAAAGTACGTGCCACGTCAACATACCTTTAAAGGGACGATTTTGTCGTCTCTTCAAAGGAGTCCGTTGTTTAAAGGGACAAAGCAGAAAGGACGTCTTTATAGGGACGACTTGTCGTCCCTTTAAACCTTTGATGGGACGACAAAGGCTTTAAAGGGACGACAAAATGTCGTCCCTTTAAACAAGTTTTCTTGTAGTGGGTTGTGCTTTGCATTTTTGTTGTTCATTAGATGTTTGATTTGTTGATTTGTTGTACTGCCATAATCGTAGTACGTAGTACTCTCAGTTTTATGTTTTGTTGGTTGTGCTATTTGAAGGTTGTACTGCCATAATAGTTCAAGGACTTTTTGTCTGTGGTGATGAGTATTGTGTTTAATTCGTTTGATAGCTGATGCAAATAAAATAGATGCGCCTCTGTTTCCTTTGATTTTATATAGTTACAATAATACTAAGAATGAGAAGAAAGAAAACGTGGGATGCTCTCATGAAATGAATCAAATTTGAAATCATTTCAAAACATTGATGTGTAAGAATTATCATTCAGTTAAAAGATAATTATATGTGGCCCTTAAGTTATTTAAATATTATGTTGGTAAATATTATTAATTAGGGGTATTATGGGAAATCCTATGATGGTTAGGGTTTTCATTAATCCTATATTCCATAATTTTTTTAATTTTTATATCCAAGACCAGTCTTGCCTATATGGATAGGAAATCCTATGATGGTTGGGTTTTTCATTCGAATATTCCATATACCATCTTGCCTATATGGTGATCATCTGATCATAGAAAATTAGGCATAGACCGTAAGACCTAAAAAACCATGTGCCGTTCCCAATGCATATGGACTTATTCTATTCCAGGGTTTCATAGGCGGCCGGCTAAACGGCTTATCAAGATGTGAATCAACTCATCAATCGGATACTATGGCTAAAGGTACGATCCTTCTTCCGTATTATTGTAGATCTAATTGTAGATCTAAACAATTAGATCTAAACTATCATGTGGCATCAGAGCGAGGTTCCTTTTAGTCATCGTATCTGATTATAGATTGTTGTTTTAACAATTCGATTGTTATGTAGTGTCATTTTCTCCCATTATTGTTTCCGATCCGTAGATTTGACTGCATATGAATATATTGTTTACGGACAAATATGTGTGTATACTGCTGCTTGTATATTTCTGTCTTCTCGCATGAACAATATGCTCACTGCTTCTGCTGCGCTTTTCATGAATACATCTTACCTTGTTCTTACTATAAAATCTTCAACCTAAGGGACGACGAAACCATGAACTCCCCGCCTCTGCCTTCTCCAATACCCAACCTCCACGTTTGTAGTTCCACTAACTATTTTACACCGCCCGAGCTCGGTGCTTCTTTCCACCGCCTTCTTCTCCACCGCCTTCTTCTCCAATGCCCACACTCCACGTTTAACGTTCCACTAGCGTTTTTGGCACCGCCTCACTCGTTGGATATGAATAGGAGGTTTTTAGTCGGTCATGGATCATTTCCCACTTCCATCGTTGTTGCTTTCAAAGTTCGGTAAGACCCGATCCTTTGCGACAATTTGCTTTGATTTTCCATGGTACATCGTTGTTGATTTTCGTTTTCATTCTGCAGGTTTGTTACCGCTTGTATCGCATCTGTGGAGTTCTCGTCTGCAAATCGGGGCGGTGGCGGTGGTGTGGCGAGTATCGGTGGCCTTCTATTGCTTGGCTTTTGCTTCAATTTGTTTGCTTGGGCTTAAGGCGATTCGTTGATTTTTCATTGAATTCATCAGGTGACTATCAAATACCTATTTCTCGTAATCGTGTTTTTGATTTAAATCATGATTTAGCAATGCGACCATTATCCTCCACCTTCGGGCGGAATTTTTGCTATGGATAGATTGAACGCAATTTTTCTTTTTTGGTGGTTTATTTTTTTCCTCCGTGATTGCATTGTGTTATGATGCTCGATTATTCATGGCCTCAGGAGGAATACATGGCCTGATTATAAAAAAGGGGAAATTCATGGCCTCAAATTGCAGGGATATAGGCCTTAGCGAGGTCAATCGGCATTTGCCTTTCGATGAGGATGATGATTTCAAAGGGAGGAAAACCTCGGGGCAAATGAATAATTTGCTAATGATTCTTGATCAATTAGAGTTCGTAAAATTCTTTCTATTATTGTGTTACTTAGGAAGGTCAAGTAAAAGTTAAAATTGCATCATGTTGTTGTTACGGATTATGGATTATGGATTATGCAAACTTTGAGTTTGATCAATTTTTCATTCTGCAGGCACAAATTGGAAGAGATTCTAAACCTCAATGATGCTCAGAGCATTGCAAAGATGAAAGATATTCCTATGTCTGAGTTTGAGCCTTGTATTTGGAGGGAGTATGGAACTCGTTTTCTTAAAGCAGAGGATAGACTACAGGTTCCTTGTGCTTCGAGCTTAACAACCATAGCTTGTATATTTTTGTTCTCCATTGATTATGTATTATGCCTTTGAATTTGGCATACAATTGATGAGCTTGTTTGCCCCTTTTCATTTTGGTGCAGTGTGCCCAATGGGATTCCGGGAAAACTCATCTTTACTATTGTGATGTTTATCAAGATGGAAGCTTTACTCTCAAGGTTAGTCTTTAGTAATGACTAATTGAATCACACAATTTCTTGCTGTCCGTTTATTTTCGAGCTTTGCGTCATTACGTACAATTCCTTGCTGTTCGTATTTCATATTTATTTTTGTGTTGTCTAATCTTGAATGTATAATGACAAGATTCTGACTGGCCTTGTATTGCATCATTCAGGGCCCGTGTCTGACCATGACCATACAAATACTCAATGCCGTTTCATATTGCCATCTTCAGGGTGTGGTTCATCGAGATCTTAAACCCGAGGTAATGAAACATTGAGCTGAACATAGCTATACAAAGCATTTCTATGCTGATAAATTGGCGAAGTATCAATTGTATCTATGTTCTTTATTGGTAATTTTGTCTGTCCGAGCTGATTTTATTGGTAAATTTGTTGTGGCATTTCGTATCGGTGTAAGTGTCTATAGATTTTTATTTTATATTTGTTTACCTGTGGTTTAGTATCTATATTTTTTTTTATATTTTTCATCATCCCTTTTACTCTCACTTTCCTTCTTTTAGCAAAGTCCTATGTGATTCAAGTCCTAAGTAAACAAAACTCGTTTTTCTCGATCTATAAGTCGCTTTTTGTGACTCAACTTTGTAACATTTTGATCATATTCTCTGCCAATGCAACTTGCATATGTGTGATATTCCTCATATTTAGTTGTATTGATGGATTGGGCCTTTGGACCGCGAACTCCCTCGTCATCTTTACGGCTATAGGCGGCGTTTTTTACTCCGTCATCCTCGCCAATGCCCTGGTTATCTGTAACCTGGCATTGACGTTATCCGGGATGGAGAATCGCGGGGGCTTCCTCGCGATTCTCAAAGCATGTGTACTTATCAAAGGAAGAACATCAACTGCATTGTCATTAGCCCTCCCTGTTCATATCCTTTATGCAGCAGTTGAAGCCCTCTTTCAGTATCGTATAATTCGAGCTAATTTTATTCAATTCGAAAGCCCGTTATATATATCTATAGCTTTGGAAGGATTATCGATTGTTTATATATACTCAATTCTCCTTGTTCTTGACTCTGTTCTTAGCTGTATATTCTACAGAAGCTGTAACGGCCCTACCCGAGACGATCATCAAGGAAGAAGTTCTTGCTGGATTGAAATTGAGGAGAAAAATGAAGAAAATTCATATTTAGTTCTGCTGAAAACTTTAGATGATCTCCCATAGATTTCATGGTAATTAAAAATGTTGGGTTTTTTTCTTTTTTCTTTTTCTTTTTCTTTCTGTTTCTTTCTTTATACAAAAATCAATTAGAAAATAAAATGCAAGTGCTTAAGGAATTATATACTGTTTATATTGAGAATTTCTTCAAAGAAACACATGTATACAAAAGGCACTAGCTCTGTTTAATTAGTTAGATAGAATTATGAGTTTAATTTCTTTTCTGATATATTTTTTTTCCATTTTCTGGGATCTGATGTAAAGTGTAAAATTGTGATCATTTAATGGAAAATTTGTGGATATTATTCATATTTATCTTTTGATTATTATTTTGGATTTGAGTCATCTATTTTGTTTGTACTTGCACCGTTTGCTGTCACAATAAACCAAAAAAGGATTCATAAAGAAACCAAAAAATGCCCCCATGGTTCATACGTAGGACATTGGCGTGTATATCTGTCTTATTTAGTTTCTGAGTGTTTTCCTTTTTATTTTATTTTATTTTAATGTCTCGGTTTTCGTGAACTGTCCCGACTAATCCGTAGTTCGATATAGATAGTGTTGACAGTATGCTATATCACACAATTTCTTGCTGTCCGTTTATTTTCGAGCTTTGCGTCATTACGTACAATTCCTTGCTGTTCGTATTTCATATTTATTTTTGTGTTGTCTAATCTTGAATGTATAATGACAAGATTCTGACTGGCCTTGTATTGCATCATTCAGGACCCGTGTCTGACCATGACCAGGACTCACTTGCAAAGGTCATTGGGAGATCACAATGTTTTGATTGTCAAGTTCATCGCAGGGTCTAGAAAAATAAGTAATTTCTGCTGGGCCTTTATCCTTTTTTTGCTTTTGGATAGAATACTTGCCAGGTACTTCACGTTTGTGCGTTTGGTATTCTTGCTTGTTTAATGAGTATTGAATATAGTGTGTTGTTCCCTTGGAGTTTTACAGAAGTTCTTGTGTTACCAGGGGTGAAAAATACACCGAAGATGATGCAAAGATCGTGTTGATACAAATACTCAATGCCGTTTCATATTGCCATCTTCAGGGTGTGGTTCATCGAGATCTTAAACCCGAGGTAATGAAACATTGAGCTGAACATAGCTATACAAAGCATTTCTATGCTGATAAATTGGCGAAGTATCAATTGTATCTATGTTCTTTATTGGTAATTTTGTCTGACCGAGCTGATTTTATTGGTAAATTTGTTGTGGCATTTCGTATCGGTGTAAGTGTCTATAGATTTTTTTATATTTGTTTACTGTGGTTTAGTATCTCTCGATGATCGCTCGTAAACACACACAAACACCTTGAGAGAAATTTCATGCGGTTTCAAACCATTTGCTCTTAACCGTTTATCTCCATCACGGAGAGCGAGTGAGTCAGATTTACTATTTCATCTGATTCACAAAAGTTTTTGAAACTATGTGGTAATCTGAATTGTGGGTTTTTTATTCATAAATGGAAATACTATTATTAATTGGGAATTCACATTTGCTTGCATTGCCCATCCTTGAGTATTAGCATCTTATTGCCATGATTTATTGAAGATACTCATTTTACACTCTTCACTGTTCTTTCATTACATGTCCTTTTGGTTTCTCACCGTACAATAATTTACTTGTCGTTAAATGTCATTAGTGCATCCTTCAATTTTCGTTTCTTATTCGTCTTTGTGATGCCGTTGATCAGTAGGCAACAAGGAATTTCAAGAGTTTTAAGCGGTTCATGAAGAGATTGGAAGAAACTTCTATATCGTGTAGGGGACCAAAGAGAGTCCAAGCTGATTCGAAGATGGTTGGTTTCTCTTAGAGATGTATCTGGTGTGCCCTTTGATGAAAAAAAGAAAAACAGTGAGGTGCATCATCTGTCCGGCGAAACAAAGGGGAGTCCAAAGGCTCATGCTGTGAGTAATCAAATATTTAATTTTTGGTTTTTTTTTTTGGATGGTAGAATGGAACATTACCAGTTATTGACAGTAGTCGGCGTCTTCTCGGGTTTATCAGTTGTTCTATTTATTGGGCCTGCATTGTCTTACAGACTCTGATATGCTATTCCTGCATGGTCATGTTCTATTTAAGGGTTACGTATGTAATTGAAACCTTTTCTCTCGAGGATGCTCTGTGATGTTTAGCCACACTTGTCAGTGACCTGATGATGTAGTTGGGTGAAGTATATGAACCGTAGTTTGTAATTGCTCTTGCTTCTTTTGGCTTTGAACAGAACATCAGGGTACAAAGACAAAGGAATAGAACAATTCAGATTTGGTTTGGGTCAACTGAAAAAGTGGAAAGAAAAGGGGGGGTGAGGGAGTAAATGTTTACCCTTTTTTGATTGGAAGTAAAAGAAGAAGGGAAATAAAATAAGAGGGAAGAGTTTTTCCTGAGCGTAGGATCTTTGCCCCTCCAATGTTGAACTTGTTTTATTGAAAGTAAAAGAGGCAGGGGAGTATCAGGCGTGGGAAAGAGGTTTTCTTACGTCTATGATTTCATCCTCCATACCTTGGGAGGAATCGGGGTATACATTTCGTGATTTTCTTGTTTTATCATTACATAAACATCATACCGGATATCGAGAATGGGCGAACATTTACTTCCACTGTAGGAAGTAAAATGCTTTTCTTTGCCCTACGCTTCTTATTTTGAGAACCATACCAAGCCCTTGTTTTTTCTCTATGTGGCTATAAGCTCGAGTAATGTCTCGACCTTAGTTACGATTGTTTCTCTATCCAGTCATCTATAAGCATTGGTGTCATTTGTTCATGTTCATTTGATTTTACGCCATATATTTTAGTTACTCAACTCTATCTACTTACTGTGATATATCACCAATCGAGGAATTATTTCTTGTTTTTATGCAAATTAATTATATTCTTATCGCTTTATTCTAGAATCGATGTTTTGCTGCTCGTTTATCGATTATCGTGGCCCAAGACTTTGACCGCACCAAACAAAGCAGATAAGCACAATACGAGACATTAACAACACGTAAACGACCTCTCGAACAAAACACGAACAAAAGCGACCAGTGGGGCAACACCGTGCATAGCACGGTCACGCCCCCTAGTATAGATTTAATGTTGCTTCATGCAATTTATATTTGAAATTTTGAATATGAGCCTGTTGCCTGCACTTTTAAATGGATCAACCGATTATGTATACTTTTGCCTGGTGAATCAGACAACTTGAAATAACATCTTTAAATCTCATCCATGGATTGAGGCTGGAGTCAACTTAATAAAATAAAATAAAATAAAAAAAAAACCTTTTTTTTTATTGTTGTTGAATATAATTTTGGTTGTTGTATGGAGGGATCGATCAACCTTTTCGATATGATAGCCGCCGACTGCCGTCACCGGGACCTGTTTCCGGCATATTGATAACGGTTGAAATATTCTGATCACCGCGGTCGATGTCATAATGATTTGATGACCAAATCGTGGCTGCATTGGCAGCCATATTCGCCGTATCCGTGAGTCGATTTCTTGCACAGACCGACGGAAAGTGGTAGCGTTATGTATTTTTCCGTATATGCTCGGAATAATCATATTAGGGTTGATGATCCATTACGTTTGGTTTAAGGGCTGACAACCCATTTATGGTCTCCTTTCCCTGCTTTTGTTGTATCAACATATATGTAATATAAGAAAATTGTTAGCAGCTGACCCCCTCGAGATGTCGGCGTCATTAGGTTTTGACTGCAATATCATTGTTTTGGGCCATTCTGTTTTAAGGCCAATAATTGGAATTCAAAAAATAAAATTAAAAAAGGGCCGATACCTTCCTTCGGGATAGCGATTTGTTTAGACCTTTCCTTTTGGGGAATATTACTGTAAAGTTAATCATATAATTGTAAGACTTATTTTGGGTAATTAAAGTCAAGTCTTCTACTTGTCTTGGTATTATAATTACTACAGTATTTGTTTTGCTACTGTTTATGTACCTTGTAGTTGTACATATTTTTATAATATGGAAGATTATAATCGTTCAATGCTTAATTTATCACATTTGGTAGGTGATAATTAATTATGATACATAAGCAATCAGTCGCATATAGTTAAGTGACTAAATATTAAAAAAAAAAAACGGATTCTTTTAGTATATGTTCACATTAGAAAACTGTAATAAACGTTACATGTCATAAATAAAGAATTAACAAATATAGTTAGTAGTTAAATTGTGACTCATGAGCAAATTTAGTCGCATGTAGATGGAATGACTAAATTATGTACAGTTTATAGTTGGTTCATTTATGGCTTGATGTATCAGAAAGTATGTCTCTTCACTGATAGATGATTTGCTGCATTAATAAATATGTCCTATAGTTGTGCCGAGTCCCTTGAGTTTAGCCAAAGCAACTCAAATCTTGACATATAACGACTAATCACATTATTTTTAGTGATTACATTGTGACATATTTATGTTGTAATTTTAGTGAAGCAATTAATAGACATGCATACTTGAACCATAGTTAAGAATTAAATTGCACATGTTTATGTCAACATAATATCTAGTTGACTTGTGTAAAGTTGTCAATATTTTGAATGTCAATGGTGTCAAATATTAGGTGTAGCCACAACAGCCTGACATCATGATGCATAAATGATTTGATCACTATATGTGAAGTGATTGAAAAATTAATCGATATTCAGTTGAATTGATAAATTGTTCAATTAAATGGTGTGTCGGTATAAGAAATACATTTGTATTTACCCTTATTTAGTAACTTCTAAAATATGACATGTCATATGGTCGATTTTGAGTGAAGCCACATCAGCTCAATGATTGACCAAAAAAAAAAAAAAAACCTTAATCACGTATTGTTGGTGATTAAATTGACGATAATTGATCGCATCATGTATAGGGATCAATTTAATGCATATTTTAGCTACAATTAAAGGGTTGATTGACATATATGAGTGAACCATATTTTGTTTGTGCATTTGGTGGAGCTTGGTAATAAACTGGTTTGATTAATTAAGGTTGTAGTTTTTCCTTATCGTTATTAATATACATAGTTTGATTGCTTGTATTAAATGGAGAGACTATATAACCAAACCGTATGTGTCACATTAAGAAATTACTTCTTTGCATCTCTTGGAGTAGCCACAGCATCCGGAATGCATGACAAGTAATGCCGCTATTAATCACATATACATTTTTGACCAATTAGTTCATTTAGATAATGCCCGGCCCCACAGGGAGGCAATTATCTTTATGAGACTAATTGAAATAAGATGGAAATTAGCATAAAGATGAGGGGATTTATCTTATGCCCACAGGTACAGATGGTCTCACTCTATACAGTTAATTCCCCACTCTTATTATTTATGATAATAAATTCTATGTAGTGATTAAAACCTCTACCCACAGGAAGGCCGTGAATTTACTTTTAATATAATTAACATTGGTTGATTCTATCCAAGGCAACTCATATGATTGATTTTGGAATGTATTGGTCAGGATCTTGTAATTCGTATGGGTGCTCCACCACTCATTACGGAATCACATTTATCAACTGATGAGTTGATTTATGAGCATTTTAGCGAATCAATCGCTTATGTTGGTGCTCTTAAAATAAAATTACACCATTTTAGATATGCATTTCCATTAAGGATAAAGTTTATTTTGACCACCCTAATGTTAGAGTTGTCATCAATGACATATAATAAAATTGTTCAGTACGTACTTCTCATAATAGAAATCGGGTTATTAGTGTTGGTTTGTAGATCATTTTGGATTACTAATATTATGATTTTCCTATGGTCTTGGGTGATTTCGATTTGTGATAGTGCAATTAACATAAAGAAACACATGGTCGATAGTGTATTTGATCATTTGTATTCTGGCATGATGAGTGAATTTTGTGAGACATATAAGGAATATTATATTGTCTCCTTATAAGAAATTACACTTGAATGTAATCTTGTTTCTATTAGTCAAATGTCATCTTAATTTGGTTAGGGGCATGAAAGTATGTTACCTCATTGGTACGGAAATTGCTAAGTGTTAGATCTCATATTTAGTTGTGATATAAGGTGAAGTGTTTTAGATATTTACTTCTCATTGTCAATTGTACGTAGGTAGAACTTTCATCGTTAGATGAAAATCTGTGGCTATCATCTTTTGGATGGTGAATCTCTCGAGCTCAACTTAAGATTTCAAATCTTTATACTATAGAGCACGATAGCCTATTTAATTATATCTGACCTACATTAGATAGTTGACGTCAATGAATATATCATTGTTTCGATATATGAAGTTGCAATATACTTCTCTGGTGTAGACTAAAAGCATGGTGGGTTGTAGGGCTTAATAGCTCTATTTATCACCATGACTTGAGTTTGTGGGGTTTGTAAAATGTTCATGACAAACCATTAAGTTCACTCTTTATGTCGAATTTTTGTTGAGATCATGATATTGAAAGTGTCTTTTGTTCAATATTTTGAATGGTTTGAGAATTTGTCTCATATTCCGACATCATCCATTATTGTGGCTTCTTATCCGTATTAAAACTTATATTGTTCACAAAGTTTTTATACTTGAGGATAGAGTATGCTATTTATGATAGTATAGAACGAAAGATATTCATGGCAGGAAAATATATGTGTCATTTTCTCCTTGAATTATCCAATCACACTTGTTTGTACTATCGTGTGATTGAGTGGGAGAATCTCGTCGAAAATGACATTTATTAGTATCTTAAGGAGTTAAGATCTATTTGAACATTGTGTAATATTATTAGATTCTCTTCAAGGTTATCATTTTGACAACATTGTGTTGTGGAAAGAATCATGCTGAAATATTATACATCCGGGTTTGACCTTAGTGAGAGTAAACCTTACTTTTGGTCAAATGCAATGTTCATGTGTAAATAGCTATTTTGATTGATTCATTGGAATCACAAGAGCTTGATCACATAATGTGAAGTTAGAAACCATAAGGATTTTGAGAAATGCTAATTGAGTGGGAGTGGTTGTTCTAAGTGATTAATCATAAGTTGAATTGCTTAATTATGCTTTTCATAAAAAGAAACTTAGTTGATTCTAAATGGAGTACGTTGTATTTCAAATTAAGAGCGTCGATTACAGATTGATCACATGTTGAGGACAATCACATATGATATCTACTCATTTCAAAACCACTAATTACGTAAAATAGTGGGAGTAAATTTCTCAATTATTAAAACCTGATTCTATTTTGAATTGTGTGCATGAATTAGTTCTTTTGAACATTATGAGCATGAGTTGCATTGTTACATCCTAAGAAAATTCATGATTGTACTAGTGCTTTGTTGTTCATTATAAAGTCCCATATTGATGATTTAATAAATCACTTGGGAGCTTATTATTGTTATGATGAGCAAAATAATGCTAGATATATTGTTGAGAATTTTCCCTAGGAGGCACTTAAGATTATCAATTCTTCTATACAGTTACTGAAGAATATTGTGTCCATTTTGTTGATTGTAGCTCATGATAGAAATATGGTTTATTTAACCATTATAGTGGTTGTCATTTGTGTGATAAACCACTAAAATGTACCCAACATGCGTTGGAGAACAAAAGCACTGAATAATTGTTTTCGGTTTGCAAGTATTTATATGGATTTTGTAAGTTTATGATTTTGTTATACCGGTTTACATTGTAATGATGTTTTCGACCAGTGGGAGTACTAACCATATTTTAGGATATATAGTACACTTGCATTTTTGTTAGAGCTATACTTATGATTTCTGAGTTTCCTTAAAAGGATATGTTGTATGATGTTGGTGAATCTCATATCTATATAAGAGGTTCAATGAGATCATCTATGTCAGGATCTCGTTAAGCTTGCATCAACTACCTTTAAAGGTGAACTTGTGTATTAATTAGAGTAGCTCATTTATTGAATGACCGAAAATTTTGTGTAGTTAAGTCACAGGCTTTAAGAGTTTTGGCCTATGGTTTTTGGTCGATGTTGCTTCAGCCAAATTTTTGACTCATCGCATCCTCACTAATATGAGGAATGATTTTGATGATGAAATTAGCAAATCGACATTTATGGGACACGTTATTAGAGGTAAGCTAGCTATAAGACGAGTGTCAAGTAAGTTGAATAATATGAGAATATAGTTTGTGTATTTTGCCGGCTTATGTTATCTCACAATCATATTGTACTCATATTTGACTTATTGACACATAAAGATGCTTCATCTGAATTCTCTGAAAACTGTCAAAATAGGCATCATAGTGATGTAGCAATTACATGAAAGTGCACCGAGTTAATGTATGAGTGAATCCATTTGGATTCAGGGACCCCGAATGATATTTTGATTAGTTCATTCATAAAAGGTTTACTTGGCTGGTTGATATTGCACATTGTAATTTTCGAAGGGAGTGTTCGTTTTTATTGAGCATAACCGCCATAGTTCTTGTGTTAGTATTTATCAGTTGAAGTTGTGTTAATAAACCAGAGAGTGACATTTTGTGCATGCAAATTTTGTTGTCACTCATTAATGTTGTGCCGACATAACTTCTCGGGCCAAGTGGGAGAATGTAAGAATTATCATTCAGTTACAAGATAATTATATGTGGCCCTTAAGTTATTTAAATATTATGTTGGTAAATATTATTGGTTTATTATTAATTAAGGGTATTATGGGAAATCCTATGATGGTTAGGGTTTTCATCCGGAATATTCCATAATGCTTTAGGTCCCTAGTCTTGCCTATATATAGACTGCCTGTGTACCATCGGTTGGTGAACATACATAAAATTAGGCATAGACCAGAAGACCTAAAAGCACCATGTGCCGTTACCAATGCATATGGACTTCTTCTATTCCAGGGTTTCATAGGCGGCCGGTGGCTGGCGGCTAAACGGCATATCAAGATGTGAATCAACTCATCAATCGGATACTACGGCTGAAGGTACGATCCTTGTTCCGTATTATTGTAGATCTAAACTATCGTGATGAACTATATAGCCCAAGTAGAAGAAGATACATGGTATATATAAGCTTTCTAGTTTCATAGTATTTTATTAATCAAGCATCAACTTGGATATCACTATTACACAGATATTTGTCAAGAGACGTAATATTCTCTTACACGTGTCGTAGGGGGAAAATTCCAAAATTGGTCAAGTAAATTTGGGTATGAATCATTTTTAGTCCCATACGATTCTTATTGATCGATTTTGGTCCCGTAACTTTAAAAATACATCAATTTAAGGACACTTGTAAGTTCCGGAGATTTTTTTATATTTACCGACCGGTTTACCACCTGTGCTGCTGATACAATGATGACTGGACAATTTTGCCACGTCGATAAATGAAAAAAATTAATTAACACTTATATCCTTCTATGGACAATTATATTTCAGCGTTCTTCCTCCTTCTTTCCCCTGAATCATGCCGCCCTTTCCATCGCCAATTTCTTTAAAAGCAATCAGCTCGTTTTGGATGTGGGATTTGTTTATGCAATCTGACCTCCTTGTAGGTTGGCACCATTGTTAAACCAAATCTAGGATTACATAAGTTGGAATTTGGTATATCATGTTAGCAAACAGAAAGTGATTCACAATATGGCTATTTATTATTTTATTATTAGGATTTTTTTGTTGTTTTCATGTCTTTAATTCTACAGAGTCGTGTAATTTAGGAGTTAATTTCAGGCATTCCTGGGCAACTTACAGAAATTTCATAACAGGCATCTTTTGGGTTACCTGGTCTCTTTACTAAGCTAGTGGTAAAATTGTTAAATTTGAGAACTAGTTAATTGATTGTAGTGGAACTGTTATATATATACTTTATTGTTAGGTGACTTTTTCTTTGAGAGAGATCAAAAGGTTGACGGGTATGTCAGGCACACCACATATTGGCCTGGTTTTTAAAACTTAATTCCTAATAAAGAACAATTTAAAGCTCCTGTGAAAATCCTGGAAACTATAGAAATTAGGGATATGTTTGTTGCTTTTATTGGTGTGTTGGCTTTGTTTGATTGTTTCTCTTGCCAGGTTTGCCCTTATCATGGATGCAGTGGTGGTGTTGTTCTTGCTCTTATTCTTTAATCATATTTTTTAGCTTTGAGTTTTATTTTACACAGTCACATGTTTACGTTGTGGTGTCTGACTTGCTCGATTTTCATTTGCAATATTAGATGAAACAAATGCAGAATAAACATAAGGAGAAATCGGAAAATGAACACCCGAAAGCGTAGCTGAAAGCCTTTCTGACATATAATTAAGGGAAATAGGAGCTATTTTGTAGAGCCTTGCAATTGCTAAGATGATGATGGTCTCTTTAGTAATGATGAGTATTATGATGAGTTAGAAGACTATGATCATATCTATATGTGATTTTCAATTGTCTTTTTTTTTTTTTTTTCATTTCTAAAATTATTAGATATTCGTAAATTTATTTCATTGACCTTGTATTCATATTTTTAAGTATGATGTAATACCTTTTTAGGTTTGTACGATGGAACTTGTGGACGGTTTATGAATAAATTTAGTATCAAGCTATTATTCGTATGTATTAGGTGATGGAGATTTCATCATATATAGATAACTGCATCAAGTGACATATTTATAATTTGAATATGTGACGAATTGGATGTTTGCTTTAAGTGATGAAAATTTCTTCACGTATTATATGATTATGTGATGAAAATTTCATCACATATCATATGAATATGTGACGAATTGAGGGTCACGAATTACACTTTTTTTTTTGTCTTTTCCTTATTTTGGGTTACAAATTAGTCATAACTTATATTTATAACACGTGAGAAAGATTTGGCGTCATTTATTTAAGAAATAAGTGATGACTTTGGCATCACTAATGTGTAAAAATTACTAGGTGTAATGTAATTTGTGATGAAGTGCTCGTCACATGTGAAACCAAAAAGTGAGGAATGATAAAGTCATCACAAATTACTTTCCATGACTTATGATAGGTGACGACCCTAGTGACGCACAAATTTCGTCACTTATAACCAAACGTGGCGGAATTCGTTAAATATATGGCGAAAACTAGCCGTCACAAAAACCCAATTTTCTTGTAGTTTGATACATTTTGCAAAACTGAGGGTATTGTCAGGCATCATACAGTCAGGAATACTCATCAGCAAAATGGTGTAGCTGAAAGAATTAATCAAACTCTTCTGGAGAGAGCAAGATGCATTCTTTCTCATTCTGGTTTATCAAGGAGATTTTGGACAAAAGCTGTAAGCACAGCTTGCTACTTAATCAACAGGAGTCCTCACACAGGGATCAGTCTCAAAACACCAATTGAGATGTGGTCAGGCAACCCTGCTGACTACTCAGTTCTAAAGGTATTTGGAAGCACAGTTTACTATCACGACAGTGAAAGGAAACTGGAACCAAGGTCCAAGAAAGGAGTGTTGTGAGGTATCGTGATGGAGTAAAAGGGTACAAAATATGGTCATCAATAGAAAACAGAGTTATTCTCAGCAGAGATACAGTTTTCGATGAAAATTCTATGCTCAGTTCATCAGTAGGGAGGATAACTAAAATTGAAACCAATGCTGAAACTGAAAAAACTGATAGTAAGGTTGAGCTTCAGGTGGAGTCAGTTGAAATGCAACAATCAACTGATCCAAGTCAATTTTCATCTGATCTGGTTACTAAACCAGAACTATATCCAAGCCAGTCAGCTGAGCAAATGTCAGTTGAGCGTCAAACTAAGAACGTGGGTCAATAGAGTATAGCTGTCAGCAAAGCTAGAAGATCCAATGTTGGGGTACCTCCCAAGAGGTATGAGCTTGATGACAAGGTTGGATACGCACTTCAAGTTCAGAAGAAGTGGATGATTTTAAACCTTTTACTTACAGGGAAGCATTGACATGTTCTGAAGCATCTCAATAGCTTGCTGCCATGGGAGTTGAAATGGAGTCATTACTGAAGAATCAGACTTGGGATCTAGATAAACATCCAGCTGATAGGAGAGTTGTTACTTGCAAATGGATCTTCAAGAAGAAGGAAGGGAAAACTGAGGCGAAAGGAGTTGAGTATAAAGTACATTTGGTTGCAAGAGGTTCAATCGAGAAAGAAGGGTAGACTTTGATGAGATATTCTCACCAGTAGTCAGACATACTTCAATCAGAGTGTTACTAGCAATAGTGGCACAACAAGACTTAGAACTTGAGCAATTAGATGTGAAGACAACTTTTCTACATGGTGAGGTAGATAAAGAGATATAAATAACTCAAATTGTAAGGATTCCAAGTTCCTGGCAAAGAATATTTTGTGTGTAAGTTGAACAAGTCATTATATGGACTGAAGCAAGCTCCTAGACAATGGTATAAATGGTTTGACAGTTACACCATCTACTTGGGTTACAACAGAAGTCCTTTTGATTGCTGTGTTTACAACAATCAGTTAAAAATGGATCATACATCTATCTTGTGTTATATGTAGATGACTTGTTTGATAAGCGACAAGGAAGAAGTCGATGTTCGATGATCTCGAAAGACCTTCTCAAGTGTTGAGTTTGAAATGAAGAATTTGGGTGCAGCCAAGAAAATTTTGGGGATGGAGATATGGAGAGATAGAAGTCGAAGAAACTATTTTTATCTCAAAGCAGGCTATATCTGAAAGATTTTGTCAAAGTTTGGCATGTCATCGCTAAGCCAATAGATACTCTATGGCATCAAATGTTCATTTTTAGTTTTTGCTTCACAAGCAATGAGAGGAGAAGGAATACATGTCAAGAGTTCCTATGCTAGTGCGATTGGAAATCGATGTATGCCATGGTGTGCACTAGGCCTTGATTTGCCACAGCGATCAGTGTTGTCGGCGAGTTTATGGCTCAACCTGGAAAGGAACACTGGAAAGATGTGAAAAGAATGTTCAGGTACCTTAGAGGTACAGCTGATGTTGGTCTCATTTATGGAGGTGATACTCAGAGTTCAGTCATATGATATTGTGATGCTGATTATGCAGGTGATATGGACAGTAGAAAATCTATGACTGGTTATGTATTTTGGGGAATTCAGTTGTCAGCTGGAAAGCAACTCTTCAGGCAACAGTGGCTTTATAAACTACTGAAGCTGAGTATATGGCTCTTACTGAAGCAGTATCTGGTTGAAGGGTCTAGTCAGTGATTTGGGGATACATCAGGATCAAGCTGAGATTTATTATGACAGTTTAAGTGCAATTTGTCTAGCTAAGGATCAGGTTCATCATGAGAGAACCAAGCACATTGATGTGAGGTATCATTTTCTGAGAAATGAGAAGAGGGTTTTAGTGAAGAAGATCAGAACCAAGGATAATCCTGCTGAGATGTTCACTAAAACAAGATTTAACGAGCAAGTTTCGGTTGTTATGCGGACTTGCTTTGAATATTCAAAGCATATAAATCGAAATCGGATACTCAAATTGTGGGCGATCGACTTGAGTGAATTCTATGGAAAAGTCTAGTACAAATACATCCTAGCATTGACGAATGCATCGGTGCAAGTACATCCGATTATGCAATCCGATTGACAAAGTGAATGTGAGTTCAAGTCAAGGTGGAGATTTGTCGATTTTAGACACTTGATCTCTAAACTAATGATTAAACTGGTGGAACTAATTTGTTAAACCGAGACTGAGAATGATGGTCATTCAAGAAAGTATATTCAGTTATATGAAAGTCAGTTTGATGAAGTGTAACTGAGTTTCTTCTGAAGTCAGCAGTCGGTTTGGTCTGCTGAGTTTTGCCGAGTATAACTGAGTTCTACATCTCAGGCGATTGATTACAAGTTTGGAAAGTAAGTCTGAAGCTAAGTTTCGTCTAATGGATAACAGCTGGAGCTGTGTTTCATCTAGGGTATTTATGGCAGTTTTGACAAAGATCTTATGGCGGTTAGGGTTTAGGGAACTGTGTCTATAAATAATAATGTTTCACAAGTGTGTGGAAATCCTTGTAACTTTATGCATGATAAAATATCTCATATTCTATCAATGGATTAGTCAGCACAACGCCGGAAACCACGTTAAATCACTGTGTTCTATTTGTTTCTGTGTTTTATCAAGTTTCGCTATTCTTTACGTTTGCATAGCTCTTTGTTATAATCTTTCTTAAACCGCAAGTATTCTTATCTCACGTTTTAACTGTCTTGTTAGGAAAACCAAACCTAGAGATAGCTCTTAGCAACGGTAACACAAAACAACAAATGGAAGGAAAAAGACAAAACACCAAATTAACGTGGTTTACAGCAATATGCCAACTAGTCCACGGGCAAAAGAGCAAACCATTACTATATTTGAGAAATACAAAAGATACAACTCTCCTGAAGCTTAAATACAAAAGACAATATAGATAAGGCAATTGAGAGTTTATCTTTATTTGTACATCTCAATGATATATTATAAAAACAATAGGCTAAACCTATAAATATAAAGTCCGCATGACATGTCAATTTCGGATGACGTGGCATTTTTTTTGGCCGGAAAAGTTGTCCAGACAGCATTTCCCCGGCGTTCAAGAACATAATTGCAACAAAAAAAACCACTTAAAGGACCAAAATTGTGACCGGAGAGAAACCAAGACCAAAATTAAAAAAGCGTGTCGATTCTGAGGATTACATTTGCAATTTAGCCCAACATTAGTGTTGTGTTTGTATCCTGATTATGTAATTTGTATTATTTATTTTCTAACATCTTGCTAGGAAGTGGTTTGTTCAATAATAATTCTTCTTTGCTGTTAAAAAAGAAAAATGAAAAAGAAAAATTCATATCCGGTCTCTCATTTCGCAGTTCCAGCTACTTCCTTCTGAATCTGTAGAACCAAAAATCCAATGGGAATCTTTGCCAAAAAAAGAATCCAATGGAATCAATGCAAAGGTTGATAAGGCTAAAAGAGCAATGACAAAACCAAAGAGACATTTTACATAAGATTTCCCATAAAATTATGTTCATCTTGTTTGTTATTTATTTATTTATTTATTTGAGGAACACTGTTTGTTACTTAAATTACAATAAAACATCCTTATGAGGTGAAGGACGTTAATCTCAATGGAAAAATATTAACCCATTAAGAAGAAGGAAGGGATCTTGAGGCATAAGGAGTTAGATATAAGGCATGTTTGGTTGCAAGAGGGTTCGGTCAGAAAGAATGGGTAGACTTTGAAGAGATATTCTCACCAGTAGTCAGACATACTTCAATCAGAGTGTTACTAGCAATGGTGGCACAGTAGAACTTAGAACTTGAGCAAGTAAATGTGAAGACAACTTTTGTACATGGTGAGGTAGATAAAGAGATATGCATGACTCAGACAGAAGGATTCCAAGTTCCTGTCAAAGAAGATTTTGTGTGTAAGTTGAAGAAGCCCTTATATGGACTGAAGCAAGCTCCTAGACAATGGTATAAAATGTTTGACACTTACATTATCCGAGGTGGGTTACTGACATAATTCCTTATGATTCTTTGTCTTTACAACAATCGATTAAAAGATGGATCATACATCTATCTTGTGTTATGTGTGGATGACATGATGATAGTTGCAAGAAAGAAGTCTGATGTTCAGTATCTGAAAGACCTTCTCAGTGCTGAGTTTGAAATGAAGAATTTGGGTGCAGCCATTTTTTAGGATGGAGATCCGGAGAGATAGAAGTCGGAAAAATCGATTTTATCTCAAATGGGGCTATATCTGAAAGATTTTTCAAAGTTTGGCATGTCACCGCTAAGCCAATAGATACTCTATGACATCAAATGTTCATTTGTCGAGTTTTTTCTTCACAATCAGTAGAGGAGAAGGAATACATGTCAAGAGTTCCATATGCTAGTGAAGTTGGTAGTCGATGTATGCCATGGTGTGCACTAGGCCGATCGGCTCGAGCGATCGAGTGTTGTCGGCGAGTTTATGGCTCAACTTTGAAAGGAACACTGGAAAGCTGTGAAAAGAATGTTCAGGTACCTTAGAGGTACAACTGATGTTGGTCTCATTTATGGAGGTGATACTCAGAGTTTAGTCACAGGATAGTGTGATGCTGATTATGCAGGTGATGTGGGCAGTAGAAAATCTATAACTGGTTATGTTTTCACATTGGGGAATTCAGTTTTCAGCTTTGAAAGAAACTCTTAAGGCAATAGTGGCTTTATCAACTACTGAAGCTGAGTTCTTACTGAAGCAGCCAAGAAGGGTATCTGGTGGAAGGGACTAGTCAGTGATTTGGGACTGCATCAGGATCAAGCTGAGATTTATTGTGATAATTTAAGTGCAATTTGTCTAGCTAAGGATCAGGTTCATCATGAGAGAACTAAGCATATTGATGTGAGGTATCATTTTCTAAGAAATGAGAAGAAGGTTGTAGTGAAAAAGATCAGCACCAAGGATAATCCTGCTAATATGTTCACTACACCAGTTCAACAGAGCAAGTTTCACTTGTGTCTGGACTTGCTGAATATTCAAAACTTGTAAACTGGAATCTGGATACTCAGCTGAGGGCAAATCAACCGAGTGGATTACGAGGAGAAGTCTGTGTCTTGTACATCCTGGCATTGACGAATGCATCCGGTACAAGTACGTCGATTATGCAATCGATTGATTTGTGAATGAGAGTTCAAGTCCAGTGGAGATTTGTCGATTTGGTGACTTCATCTCTAAACGATGAATAAAGCTGGACTAATCGTGAAGCGAGGCCGAGAATGATGGTCGATTCATTAAAGTGTATTCGATTCTGTGAAAGTCGGTTTGATGAAGTGCAAATGAGTTTCTTCTTAAGTCGGCCATATCGAGGTTGGTTTCTTTGAGTTTTGCAGAGTATAAATGAGTTCTACATCAGGCGATTGATTACAAGTCTTGAAAGTCGATCTGAAGTGAGTTTAAATCAGTGGATAATAGCCGGGTGGGGTCCACATCTGGGGTATTTATGGCAGTTCTGACAAAGATCTTATGGCGGTTAGGGTTTAGGGAATTGTGTCTATAAATGCCAATGTTGTAATCAATGCAATGTGTGTCTTTCACAAGTGTGTGAAAATCCTTGTAACTTTGTGCATACTAAAATATCTCCTTTTCTGTCCGTGGAGTAGTCGGCACAACGCCGGAAACCACGTTAAATCAGTGTGTTTTCTTTGTTTCCGTGTTTTATCAAGTTTCGCCATTCTTTACGTTTGCATAGCTACGGTTATAATCTTTCTTAAACTGCAAATATCCTCATCTGTGTTTTAACAGTCTTGTTAGGAAAACCAAACCTAGAGATAGCTCTTAGCAACGGTAACACAAACCAACAAATGGAAGAAAAAGACAAAACACCAAATTAACCTGGTTTCCGGAAATATGCCAACTAGCCCACGGGGAAAAGAGAAAAATATTAGTATAGTGGAGAAATACAAAAAATTCAACTCTCCTGAAGCCTAATACAAAAGACAATATAGCTAAGACAATTAAGAGTTTATCTTTATTGGTACATCTCAATGACATATCATTAAAACAATAGGCTAAACCTATTGAATATAAAACAAAGTCAGCATGAAATGTCTATTTCAGATGATGTGGCATTTATTTTAGCCGGAAAAGTTGTCCAGACAGAATTTCCCGGCGTTCAGGACCATAATTGCACCCAAAAAAAAAAACCACTTAAAGGACCAAAATTGTAACCGGAGAGAAACCAGGACCAAAATTGAAAAACGTGTCCAGTTAAAAGACTAAATTTGCAATTTAGCCTAAAATTAGTGTTGTGTTTGTATCCTGATTATGTGCATCTTGTTCAATAATAATTCTTGTAGGAAGTGGTTTGTTCAATAATTATTCTTCTTTGCTGTTAAGAAAAAAAAGAGAAAAGAAAAATTCATATCCGGTCTCTCATTAGGTGGTTCACAATTCCAGCTACTTCCTTCTGAATCTGTAGAACCAAAAATCCAATGGGAATTTTTGCCAATAAAAGAAATCCAATGGGAATCAATGCAAAAGGTTGATAAGGCTAAAAGAGCAATGACAAAACCAAAGAGACATTTTACATAAAATTTCCCATAAGATTATGTTCATCTTGTTTGTTACTTATTTATTTAATGTTTTTTTTTTCTAGGAACATTGTTTGTTACTTTAATTACATGAAAACATTGTTTGTTAGCTTATGAGGTGAAGGCCGTTAATTTAATGGTAAAATATTAACCCATTAATGAAAATTTTATAAGAGGACTGAAATAGACCACCCACCATGAGACAAAAAATCAAACATCAAGAAGTGATCAAACACTTGAAGCTATTAAGTAGAACAAGTCATAATCGATACATGATGTGTAAACATCAATGTTACTTTGAATGATTAAGAAGTGATCAAACAATTGAAGCTATTGACAACAGTTATTTTACGGTATAACCATCGTATAAATAATGAATGGACCAAGTGATATATTTTTTTTGAAAGGTATGTACCAAGTGATATGTATATATGTTATACCGTCTAGGTTTAGTTACTTTCACTAACAGAGAAATAAATTTTTTTCTTTCGATTTGGCCTTATAGGAATAGATAATTGTAATAAAATCTGGCATATATCAAAGATCCTTTAACTATTCCTTTAACTATTAAAGGGTTAGAAAAACGAATCACACTTTTACCACTAAACTATACCCGCTACAGTGTGATTATTGTATACAACTGGACCTTTTGTCGAACGGGGAAATTGGACAGAATAATAGTAAATTTTTAAAGTTAGTATCCTCTCAAAAGAATAAAAATTCTACTTTTGACCCTTTTTTGTTTTCGTATATCGAACTATCATTTCTTCCATTTTTATTCTTGCTTGAATATTTTGTATTCCGCTTTCTAATTTGAGGTTCCCTCGAAATGGGGCATTGAAGGAGTCACTACGAAGAAGTTCCGGGGTTACCCTTTTAATTACAGTTCTAAGACACAGTAGTTCTATCGGTTAACTCGGTTTTTTCAAATTGTTTCGATTATTGAGAAAGGTAACAAAGATAAAATACATATAATTCAAAGTGTTTTGTATTTCATTGATTCAATGAATGTGGAAGTACAAATATATAGGTCTCGGTAACTTGGCCTCCAAGTATATAAGAGATAAATACAAATAATATACAATATGAGAAAAACATTTAAGCTATTTCTAGTGTATCCTCGACACGCCCCGGCGCGCAATCCCGTGGAAAGTGGCTGAACGCAGTGATTGGACTTTAAACTGGAAAAACGAGGTTGAGCCAATGGTTTGGTGAGGATGTCGGCTAACTGATCCTTCGAGGAGATGAAAGAGATGCCGAGATTGCGAGCAACAACTAATTCTCGAACATAATGGAACTCGATCTATATGTGCTTCGTGCGGGCATTGAAACACCGGATTGTGAGCAAGGTTGGTGGCGCCAATATTATCACACCAAAGAGTAGGCGGGGAAGACAACGGAACATGCATCTCACGAAGAAGACTGCAAAGCCACTGGAGTTCGACGGCAGTGTTAGAAAGTGTCTTATACTCGGCCTCAATGCTACTCTTTGAAACCGTCAAGTTTGCTTACTACGCCAACTAATGAGATTATCACCAAGGAATTCGTTAAATATATGGCGAAAACTAGCCGTCACAAAAACCCAATTTTCTTGTAGTTTGATACATTTTGCAAAACTGAGGGTATTGTCAGGCATCATACAGTCAGGAATACTCATCAGCAAAATGGTGTAGCTGAAAGAATTAATCAAACTCTTCTGGAGAGAGCAAGATGCATTCTTTCTCATTCTGGTTTATCAAGGAGATTTTGGACAAAAGCTGTAAGCACAGCTTGCTACTTAATCAACAGGAGTCCTCACACGAGGATCGAGTCTCAAAACACCAATTGAGATGTGGTCAGCAACCTGCGACTACTCGATTCTAAAGGTATTTGGAAGCACGATTTACTATCACGACGAAGGAAAGGAAACTGGAACCAAGGTCCAAGAAAGGAGTGTTGTGAGGTATCGTGATGGAGTAAAAGGGTACAAAATATGGTCATCAATAGAAAATGTGAGTTATTCTCAAGAGAGATACAGCTGATTTTAGATGAAAATTCTATGCTCGATTCATCAAGAGGAGGATAACTAAAATTGAAACCAATCTTTGGCCCGAAAAAAACGATAGTAAGGTTGAGCTTGGTGGAGTCAGTTGAAATGCAACAATCAACTGATCCAAGTCAATTTTCATCGATCCGTTACTAAACCGAACTATATCCAAGCCGATCGGTGAGCAAATGTCGGTTGAGCGTCAAACTAAGAACGTGGGTCAATAGAGTATAGTAATTTGTCAAAGAAAGCTAGAAGATCCAATGTTGGGGTACCTCTCAAGAGGTATGAGCTTGATGACAAGGTTGAATCGCACTTCAAGTTCGTAAGAAGTGGATGATTTTAAACCTTTTACTTACAGGAAGCATTGACATGTTCTGAAGCATCTCAATAGCTTGCTGCCATGGGAGTTGAAATGGAGTCATTACTGAAGAATCAGACTTGGGATCTAGATAAACATCCAGCTGATAGGAGAGTTGTTACTTGCAAATGGATCTTCAAGAAGAAGGAAGGGAAAACTGAGGCAGAAGGAGTTGAGTATAAAGTACATTTGGTTGCAAGAGGGTTCAGTCAGAAAGAAGGGGTAGACTTTGATGAGATATTCTCACCAGTAGTCAGACATACTTCAATCAGAGTGTTACTAGCAATAGTGGCACAACAAGACTTAGAACTTGAGCAAGTAAATGTGAAGACAACTTTTCTACATGGTGAGGTAGATAAAGAGATATAAATAACTCAGCCAGAAGGATTCCAAGTTCCTGGCAAAGAATATTTTGTGTGTAAGTTGAACAAGTCATTATATGGACTGAAGCAAGCTCCTAGACAATGGTATAAATGGTTTGACAGTTACACCATCTACTTGGGTTACAACAGAAGTCCTTTTGATTGCTGTGTTTACAACAATCAGTTAAAAATGGATCATACATCTATCTTGTGTTATATGTAGATGACTTGCTGATAGCAGCAAGGAAGAAGTCTGATGTTCAGTATCTGAAAGACCTTCTCAGTGTTGAGTTTGAAATGAAGAATTTGGGTGCAGCCAAGAAAATTTTGGGGATGGAGATATGGAGAGATAGAAGTCAGAAGAAACTATTTTTATCTCAGCAGGGCTATATACAGAAGATTTTGTCAAAGTTTGGCATGTCAGCTGCTAAGCCAATAGATACTCCTATGGCATCAAATGTTCATTTTTTAGTTTTTGCTTCACAAACAGCAGAGGAGAAGGAATACATGTCAAGAGTTCCCTATGCTAGTGCAGTTGGAAATCTGATGTATGCCATGGTGTGCACTAGGCTGATTTGTACAGCGATCAAGTGTTGTCGATGGGTTTATGGCTCAACCTGGAAAGGAACACTGGAAAGATGTGAAAAGAATGTTCAGGTACCTTAGAGGTACAGCTGATGTTGGTCTCATTTATGGAGGTGATACTCAGAGTTCAGTCATATGATATTGTGATGCTGATTATGCAGGTGATATGGACAGTAGAAAATCTATGACTGGTTATGTATTTTGGGGAATTCAGTTGTCAGCTGGAAAGCAACTCTTCAGGCAACAGTGGCTTTATAAACTCACGGCCGAGTATAATGGCTCTTCTTGAGCGATGATCTGGTTGAAGGGTCTAGTCAGTGATTTGGGGATACATCAGGATCAAGCTGAGATTTATTATGACAGTTTAAGTGCAATTTGTCTAGCTAAGGATCAGGTTCATCATGAGAGAACCAAGCACATTGATGTGAGGTATCATTTTCTGAGAAATGAGAAGAGGGTTTTAGTGAAGAAGATCAGAACCAAGGATAATCCTGCTGAGATGTTCACTAAAACAGTTTAGCAGAGCAAGTTTCAGTTGTGTCTGGACTTGCTGAATATTCAAAGCATATAAACTGGAAACTGGATACTCAGCTGTGGACAGATCAGCTTGAGTGAATTCTATGGAAAAGTCTAGTACAAATACATCCTGGCATTGACGAATGCATCTGGTGCAAGTACATCTGATTATGCAATCCGATTGACAGTGAATGTGAGTTCAAGTCAAGGTGGAGATTTGTCAGTTTTAGACACTTGATCTCTAAACTAATGATTAAACTGGTGGAACTAATTTGTTAAACTGAGACTGAGAATGATGGTCAGCTCAGTAAAGTATATTCAGTTATATGAAAGTCAGTTTGATGAAGTGTAACTGAGTTTCTTCTGAAGTCAGCAGTCGGTTTGGTCTGCTGAGTTTTGCCGAGTATAACTGAGTTCTACATCTGGGCAGTTGATTACAAGTTTGGAAAGTAAGTCTGAAGCTAAGTTTCGTCTAATGGATAACAGCTGGAGCTGTGTTTCATCTAGGGTATTTATGGCAGTTTTGACAAAGATCTTATGGCGGTTAGGGTTTAGGGAACTGTGTCTATAAATAATAATGTTTCACAAGTGTGTGGAAATCCTTGTAACTTTATGCATGATAAAATATCTCATATTCTATCAATGGATTAGTCAGCACAACGCCGGAAACCACGTTAAATCACTGTGTTCTATTTGTTTCTGTGTTTTATCAAGTTTCGCTATTCTTTACGTTTGCATAGCTACTGTTATAATCTTTCTTAAACTGCAAGTATTCTTATCTGCGTTTTAACTGTCTTGTTAGGAAAACCAAACCTAGAGATAGCTCTTAGCAACGGTAACACAAAACAACAAATGGAAGGAAAAAGACAAAACACCAAATTAACGTGGTTTCCAGCAATATGCCAACTAGTCCACGGGCAAAAGAGCAAACCATTACTATATTTGAGAAATACAAAAGATACAACTCTCCTGAAGCTTAAATACAAAAGACAATATAGATAAGGCAATTGAGAGTTTATCTTTATTTGTACATCTCAATGATATATTATAAAAACAATAGGCTAAACCTATAAATATAAAGTCCGCATGACATGTCAATTTCGGATGACGTGGCATTTTTTTTGGCCGGAAAAGTTGTCCAGACAGCATTTCCCCGGCGTTCAAGAACATAATTGCAACAAAAAAAACCACTTAAAGGACCAAAATTGTGACCGGAGAGAAACCAAGACCAAAATTAAAAAACGTGTCCAGTTACAGGACTACATTTGCAATTTAGCCCAACATTAGTGTTGTGTTTGTATCCTGATTATGTAATTTGTATTATTTATTTTCTAACATCTTGCTAGGAAGTGGTTTGTTCAATAATAATTCTTCTTTGCTGTTAAAAAAAAGAAAAATGAAAAAGAAAAATTCATATCCGGTCTCTCATTTCGCAGTTCCAGCTACTTCCTTCTGAATCTGTAGAACCAAAAATCCAATGGGAATCTTTGCCAAAAAAAGAATCCAATGGAATCAATGCAAAGGTTGATAAGGCTAAAAGAGCAATGACAAAACCAAAGAGACATTTTACATAAGATTTCCCATAAAATTATGTTCATCTTGTTTGTTATTTATTTATTTATTTATTTGAGGAACACTGTTTGTTACTTAAATTACAATAAAACATCCTTATGAGGTGAAGGACGTTAATCTCAATGGAAAAATATTAACCCATTAAGAAGAAGGAAGGGATACTGAGGCATAAGGAGTTAGATATAAGGCATGTTTGGTTGCAAGAGGGTTCGGTCAGAAAGAAGGGGTAGACTTTGAAGAGATATTCTCACCAGTAGTCAGACATACTTCAATCAGAGTGTTACTAGCAATGGTGGCACAGCAGAACTTAGAACTTGAGCAAGTAAATGTGAAGACAACTTTTGTACATGGTGAGGTAGATAAAGAGATATGCATGACTCAGACAGAAGGATTCCAAGTTCCTGTCAAAGAAGATTTTGTGTGTAAGTTGAAGAAGCCCTTATATGGACTGAAGCAAGCTCCTAGACAATGGTATAAAATGTTTGACACTTACATTATCCAGGTGGGTTACAGCATAATTCCTTATGATTGCTGTCTTTACAACAATCAGTTAAAAGATGGATCATACATCTATCTTGTGTTATGTGTGGATGACATGATGATAGTTGCAAGAAAGAAGTCTGATGTTCAGTATCTGAAAGACCTTCTCAGTGCTGAGTTTGAAATGAAGAATTTGGGTGCAGCCATTTTTTAGGATGGAGATCTGGAGAGATAGAAGTCAGAAGAAACTGATTTTATCTCAGCAGGGCTATATACAGAAGATTTTTTCAAAGTTTGGCATGTCAGCTGCTAAGCCAATAGATACTCCTATGACATCAAATGTTCATTTGTCAGTTTTTTCTTCACAATCAGTAGAGGAGAAGGAATACATGTCAAGAGTTCCATATGCTAGTGAAGTTGGTAGTCTGATGTATGCCATGGTGTGCACTAGGCCTGATCTGGCTCATGCAGTCAGTGTTGTCAGCAGGTTTATGGCTCAACCTGGAAAGGAACACTGGAAAGCTGTGAAAAGAATGTTCAGGTACCTTAGAGGTACAACTGATGTTGGTCTCATTTATGGAGGTGATACTCAGAGTTTAGTCACAGGATATAGTGTGATCTCGATTATGCAGTGATGATGTGGGCGAGAAAATCTATAACTGGTTATGTTTTCACATTGGGGAATTCAGTTTTCAGCTTTGAAAGAAACTCTTAAGGCAATAGTGGCTTTATCAACTCTCAAGTGAGTTCTTCTTGGGCGACCAAGAAGGGTATCTGTGGAAGGGACTAGTCGTTGATTTGGGATGCGCATCGATCAAGTGAGATTTATTGTGATAGTTTAAGTGCAATTTGTCTAGCTAAGAATCAGGTTCATCATGAGAGAACTAAGCATATTGATGTGAGGTATCATTTTCTAAGAAATGAGAAGAAGGTTGTAGTGAAAAAGATCAGCACCAAGGATAATCCTGCTAATATGTTCACTACACCAGTTCAACAGAGCAAGTTTCACTTGTGTCTGGACTTGCTGAATATTCAAAACTTGTAAACTGGAATCTGGATACTCAGCTGAGGGCAAATCAACTGAGTGGATTCTGAGGAGAAGTCTGGTACTGTACATCCTGGCATTGACGAATGCATCTGGTACAAGTACGTCTGATTATGCAATCTGATTGACTGTGAATGAGAGTTCAAGTCCAGGTGGAGATTTGTCAGTTTTGGTGACTTCATCTCTAAACTGATGAATAAACTGGACTAATCTGTGAAACTGAGACTGAGAATGATGGTCAGTTCATTAAAGTGTATTCAGTTCTGTGAAAGTCAGTTTGATGAAGTGCAACTGAGTTTCTTCTTAAGTCAGCAGTCAGGTTGGTTTGCTGAGTTTTGCAGAGTATAAATGAGTTCTACATCTGGGCAGTTGATTACAAGTCTTGAAAGTCAGTCTGAAGCTGAGTTTCGTCTGGTGGATAATAGCTGGAGCTGGGGTCCACATCTGGGGTATTTATGGCAGTTCCGACAAAGATCTTATGGCGGTTAGGGTTTAGGGAATTGTGTCTATAAATGCCAATGTTGTAATCAATGCAATGTGTGTCTTTCACAAGTGTGTGAAAATCCTTGTAACTTTGTGCATACTAAAATATCTCCTTTTCTGTCCGTGGAGTAGTCGGCACAACGCCGGAAACCACGTTAAATCAGTGTGTTTTCTTTGTTTCCGTGTTTTATCAAGTTTCGCCATTCTTTACGTTTGCATAGCTACGGTTATAATCTTTCTTAAACTGCAAGTATCCTCATCTGTGTTTTAACAGTCTTGTTAGGAAAACAAAACCTAGAGATAGCTCTTAGCAACGGTAACACAAACCAACAAATGGTAGAAAAAGACAAAACACCAAATTAACCTGGTTTCCGGAAATATGCCAACTAGTCCACGGGGAAAAGAGAAAAATATTAGTATAGTGGAGAAATACAAAAAATTCAACTCTCCTGAAGCCTAATACAAAAGACAAGATAGCTAAGACAATTAAGAGTTTATCTTTATTGGTACATCTCAATGACATATCATTAAAACAATAGGCTAAACCTATTGAATATAAAACAAAGTCAGCATGAAATGTCTATTTCAGATGATGTGGCATTTATTTTAGCCGGAAAAGTTGTCCAGACAGAATTTCCCGGCGTTCAGGACCATAATTGCACCCAAAAAAAAAACCACTTAAAGGACCAAAATTGTAACCGGAGAGAAACCAGGACCAAAATTGAAAAACGTGTCCAGTTAAAAGACTAAATTTGCAATTTAGCCTAAAATTAGTGTTGTGTTTGTATCCTGATTATGTGCATCTTGTTCAATAATAATTCTTCTAGGAAGTGGTTTGTTCAATAATTATTCTTCTTTGCTGTTAAAAAAAAAAGAGGAAAGAAAAATTCATATCCGGTCTCTCATTAGGTGGTTCGCAATTCCAGCTACTTCCTTCTGAATCTGTAGAACCAAAAATCCAATGGGAATTTTTGCCAATAAAAGAAATCCAATGGGAATCAATGCAAAAGGTTGATAAGGCTAAAAGAGCAATGACAAAACCAAAGAGACATTTTACATAAAATTTCCCATAAGATTATGTTCATCTTGTTTGTTACTTATTTATTTAATGTTTTTTTTTTTCTAGGAACATTGTTTGTTACTTTAATTACATGAAAACATGCTTATGAGGTGAAGGCCGTTAATTTAATGGTAAAATATTAACCCATTAATGAAAATTTTATAAGAGGACTGAAATAGACCACCCACCATGAGACAAAAAAATCAAACATCAAGTGATCAAACACTGATCAAACACTTGAAGCTATTAAGTAGAACAAGTCATAATCGATACATGATGTGTAAACATCAATGTTACTTCATAATGAATGATTAAACATCAATGTTACTTTGAATGATTAAGATCAAACAATTGAAGCTATTGACAACAGTTATTTTACGGTATAACCATCGTATAAATAATGAATGGACCAAGTGATATATTTTTTTTGAAAGGTATGTACCAAGTGATATGTATATATGTTATACCGTCTAGGTTTAGTTACTTTCACTAACAGAGAAATAATTTTTTTTCTTTCGATTTGGCCTTATAGGACATAATAGATAATTGTAATAAAATCTGGCATATATCAAAGATCCTTTAACTATTCCTTTAACTATTAAAGGGTTAGAAAAACGAATCACACTTTTACCACTAAACTATACCCGCTTCAATTGTATTATTATTGTATACAAGCTGGACCTTTTTGTCGAACGGGGAAATTGGACAGAATAATAGTAAATTTTTAAAGTTAGTATCCTCTCAAAAGAATAAAAATTCTACTTTTGACCCTTTTTTGTTTTCGTATATCGAACTATCATTTCTTCCATTTTTATTCTTGCTTGAATATTTTGTATTCCGCTTTCTAATTTCGAGGTTCCCTCTGAAATGGGGCATTGAAGGGAGTCACTACGAAGAAGTTCCGGGGGTTACCCTTTTAATTCTGGTTCTAAGACCTGTAGTTCTATCGGTTAACTCGGTTTTTTCAAATTGTTTCTGATTATTGAGAAAGGGTAACAAAGATAAAATACATATAATTCAAAGTGTTTTGTATTTCATTGATTCAACTGAATGTGGAGAGTACAAATATATAGGTCTCGGTAACTTGGCCTCCAAGTATATAAGAGATAAATACAAATAATATACAATATGAGAAAAACATTTAAGCTATTTCTAGTGTATCCTCGACACGCCCCGGCGCGCAATCCCGTGGAAAGTGGCTGAACGCAGAGATTGGACTTTAAACAGGAAAAACGAGGTTGAGCCAATGGTTTGGTGAGGATGTCGGCTAACTGATCCTTCGAGGAGATGAAAGAGATGCCGAGATTGCGAGCAACAACTAATTCTCGAACATAATGGAACTCGATCTATATGTGCTTCGTGCGGGCATTGAAACACCGGATTGTGAGCAAGGTTGGTGGCGCCAATATTATCACACCAAAGAGTAGGCGGGGAAGACAACGGAACATGCATCTCACGAAGAAGACTGCAAAGCCACTGGAGTTCGACGGCAGTGTTAGAAAGTGTCTTATACTCGGCCTCAATGCTACTCTTTGAAACCGTCAAGTTTGCTTACTACGCCAACTAATGAGATTATCACCAAGGAAAAAACAATATGACCCAACAGAACGGCGATTATTACTGTCAGAGGTCCACTCAAAGTCATAATAAACCCGGAGCGAAATAGTGGACCGGCGGGAGAAGAAGAGACAATCAGAGATAGTGTGACTAAGATACCGAAGCATACGTTTAAAGACAACCCAATGAACTCCAGTAGGCGAATGCATATACTTACTAACCTTGTGGACCGCGAAGGCAATATCAGGCCGAGTGAAACAGAGATACTGTAGACCGCCAACAATAGTGCGGTAAAGCGACGGATAGCCGCAGGGAGGGCCGTCGTCAAGTGTAAGTCGGGTAGAGGCCGACATAGGTGTCTGACCAGGCTTGGCCTTGTCCAGAGAGGCATCTTGTAGAAGATGAAAGATATACTTGTGCTGAGTGAGAAAAAGCCCATCGGAGTTAGAACCACCTCAATGCCATGAAAACAGGACAGAGAGCCAAGATCATTTACCGGAAAGTGCGGACCAAGATAAGAGATAATCTGCTCAACAAGATAAGACGATGAGCCAGTAAATAATAATACCATCCACGTAAATCAGAATATAAACGCAAGCACCATTACGAGAATAAATATATAAGGAAGGGTTGTCTTTGGAGCCAACAAGCCCAAACTGAGTCAAGACATCAGTGAAGCGAGAAAACCAAGCACAGGGAGTTTGACAAAGCCATAAAGACTGCGATGAAGACGGCATTCATAGTAAGGATAGTCTGGGTGAACAAATCCATGTGTCTACTGCATATAAAGGGGCTCAGATAACTGGTTCGACTAATCCGGAGTTCGGCCCGGGTCGTGCCTGCAGAGTCTGACTTTTACTCAGGGGTAAGGCCTGTCCAAGCTGTTGAATATTGTTGAGCATAAATAATAAATTGTCATAGTATACATAGCTCGGATGGCTAAATTCTTAGAATTTTACCATTAGGTCATCGGTTCGAATCTTTTTTGAAACTAACTTAGAAGACCGTTTTCCTCACCGGAACAGGAACGGGACTAAAATTCACTGGAGCAGGAGCAAGACAAAAAGTTGGCATTGGTTTTTTTTTTAATTTATTAATTTTTTACTAACCACAATAAATATTTTGGACTATGGATAATTAAGCGTCAAAGTTAAGGGTAATAAAGTTTTTTGGTAATTGCATCAGATGTATGTCAATCCTTGATACAAACCGGTGGCCGGCAAAAAAATGTCTTGATGATAACAATAAACTTTTTTTTTTTTTTTTTGTTGAGAAACTAACAATATCAAACCAGATATATTCACTGGAAAAAAAATATTTATTGATGCATGTGGCTAGCTAGGGTTTAGAGATAGCCGCCTGGTGGCATTGGAAAAGAAGAGAGGGGGAAAAATGGAGAGGAACATGGGATTCATCCGTAATTTGATGGTGGTCCGTCCACAAGTAAATGGACCACCATGCATATCAATATTTGTGACTGTTGTAGTAAATATGTTACATTATTTCCTTTATTTAAGAGTGTGGACAATCGGTCCCTCAAGTGTTGGCAATCTGTCCAACACTTGCACAATTGTTTTTCAAGAGTGTAGGCAATCTGTCCCAACACCTCCTCAAGTGCGGACAATCTGTCCCAACACGTGCACAGATTTCTTTTATATTTATTTTGAATATTGTTCCAACCAGGGTTCGATCTCATGACATCTGACTCTTCTACCATGTTACTATCAAGCGCTTACCGCTGTACTAAAACAAATTGAGGGTAGTAAATGTGCTACGTTATTTTCTCATACATTTAAGAGAGTGGACAATCTCTTCCAACACCCCTCCTCAAGTGTGGGCAATCTCTCCTAATACTAGCACAATATTTCTTATACATTTAAGAGTGTGAGCAATCTCTCCCAACACCCCTTTCAAGTGTGGGCAATCTCTCCCAACACGTGCATAATTTTTTTAATTTTAAATATTGTTCCAATCATAGTTCGATCTCGTGACCTCTGGCTCTACTACGTACCATGTTAAGATCAAGCGCTTACCGTTGTACTAAAATCAATTGGGTGTAGTAAATGTGCTACTATATTTCCTTATACATTCAAGAGTGTGAGAAATCTCTCCCAACACCCCCCTCCCCCTCAAGTGTGGGCTATCTGTCCCAGCACTTCCACAATTTTTATTCAAGAGTGTGGGCAATCTCTCCCAATCTGTCCAACACTTGCACAATTTTCATTTTTAACATGGTATCAGAGCGAAAGGTCATTGGATCAAACCCTAGTGTAAATATTACTATAAAAAAAAAATTGTGCAAGTGTTGGCAGAGATTGTCAACACTTGGGGGGTGTTGGGAGAGATTGCCACACTCTTGAATGAAAAATGGGGCAAGTGTTGGGACAGATTGTCCACACTTGATGGGGTGTTGGAAGAGATTTCCCAGACTCTTGAATGTATAAGGAAATATAGCAGCACATTTACTACCACCAATTGGTTTTAGTACAACGGTAAGCGCTTGATCTTAACATTTTCTCAATAGATGGTATTTTCTACAAACATAGGACCCACAAATACATCCTTAAATGTTATTGGCTCCGGACTACCAAGTCATACTTATAGCAAGACCAGGATAAAATTTTCCGGGATTCAAAAGTGTTCTGATATGATAATAGAATCGTATATGGATGAATGAATGATTTGATTGATTATATGGTATAGGTAAGTACATGTATATATTGGGGTACCAACAACACATAGGTCTATACATTCTAGATTGTTTTAGACAATACTATAATTACAATAAATAATAAATATGATGTATTTATGTATTATATTCTTAATAAGTGCTTCTATGTTGCTGCTGATCTTCCATACTCATCTAATTCAAGTGTCCATTCACCCTTGATGGACTCATGATTTTATTTTAGTGGGGTCAAATACTCAATAAAATATGATAGCAAAATTTTTGGAAAAAATAAAACATAAATTAATAAGAATAGAAAGGAGAAAATAAAATATATATTACAAACACAAGAAACGAGAAAAACAAGCAAATAAAAACACTAGGAATGATAAAATAAAATATAAATTACAAACACGAAAGGAGAACATAAAACATAAATTACAAACACAAAAAAAAAAAAAAAAAAAAATAAAACAATAAAACACTAGAAAAGAAAAGAAAAAAATTACAAACAAAAAAAAGGAAAAAATAAAAAACAAACAAAAACACTAGAAAAAGAATATAAAACATAAAATACAAACACCAAAAAGAAAAAAATAAATGAAGAATTAAGGATAAAGACAACTTTTGGAATATTTAATTAACAACATAGCCACATTTTTTTTTTTTAGAATGACAACTTCCATATTTTATAGCCTAAAGGACAAAGGAAAAAAAAAACAAGAAGAAAAATAAGCTTATGAAGATGCTGAACGCTACCTTCATTTGATTTTTTTCTCTTTCCTCCTCAATTTTCAAAGTCTCATATCATTTGATCCAGATTTGCAAACACGATTAAATTTTTACTGATTTTTTTTTTTGCTTTTTCATGCTCTTCGTTTTGAGAGTTGGTTCGATACAATTACATCCTTTTTCGTGAGATTTACTGTCGAAATTCACTCAGTGAATATCCCCGGTGAATTTCGAATATTACTGAATTTCGACAGCGAATTTTCAGAAATCACGTCGGAATATGTTAAATGTGGTTTCTAAATAAATAGAATGAAAAAATAAAAAAATTGGTTAAAGAATTTTCAAATTTAGAGTTCTAGATTGTGAGATGTGAGAGTTTAAAAAAATGGATGAGAGAGAAAGTGTGTTGGTTTTTTTTATTTTTATTTTAAATAGGAGGAAGAAAAAAAATAGTTTTGTCATTTACGCAAAAGTTTCAAAAAGTTATACTTCTCCCTAATTGAAGAAATGTTTGTGTCATTCTCCCTTATTCCCCCAAAAATAAAACTGGTTCGATAAAACCGGAGAGATTTGTGTATTTTTGCTACAAGGAACCGGTTCGATATATACATATTTCATACTTTATTTCCATTAAATTTACTTGACCCACTGGTTCAACCAGTGCCCACCCGGTCACAGGTTGAAACCGCCGGGTTTACCTGGTTTGAGCGGGTCGATTGCTTAAACTAGTTGATGCTTGAACCAGCCCGTGTCCATGACCGGGTCACTGGGTCGAACGGCTGAAACGCCGGACCGGGCCGGCCGGTTTGATAACTATAGGTTATAGTTCACATCTCACTATAAATAAACGAATACTTGATGCATTAGATAGTAATCACACATACACAAAACACAAAGAAAGATGGCTAAGCTTGCTTTCTTCATGTTCATGGCTTTACTTGGTGTTTCAGGTATGCTTTTCACTGGAGTGGAAACAAAGAAACACTACAACCTGAAAGGTAAAATACTCTAATGTATTGTTATCAATTCATCCCAAAAATCTATAAATACTTGTTTTTCGGGTAGTAGGGAGATTTTACTTATTTATATATTCATTATATAAGTAATCAAAACATATATATTTCCCGTGGTTGATTAGTAAGTTGTGTGTTTATCAAAATATTGGTTCATTTTCTTATTTTCATCTGCTTCATTTTGAGTGGTTTCATTTAATTTCAAAAACACTATTTATTTTTTTTTTTTTTCCCTCTTTCTATCATTTTTTTATTGGGAAAACTCAAAAAATACACCATTTGCCAAAAACATTTTTTCCTACACACCTCTATTTTTCAAAAAAAAATACATGCCAATCGCTCTATAATTCGAAGGTAGCGCTCTACTACTATTGATGGTACCGCTGAAATCGTCTTCCCTACCGCTTTTTGTTTTGGACGGTACCGCTATTCATTTAAAAGAAACCGCTAACATGGGCTCGGCTTAGTATTGGGCTTTCTATCAGACGACTTCACAAAGCTTCCTTCCATTCACCTTCCAAAATGTGAAGGGTACCTTCTAAAAGTATAGCGGTACCGTCCAAAACAAAAGGCGGTAGGGAAGGCGATTTCAGCGGTACCATCAAAAGTAGGGCGGTACCTTCAAATTTTAGAGGGATGGGCAAGAATTGTTTTTGAAAATCAGAGGGGTATAGGAAAAAGATTTAGGCAAATGGTGTATTTTTTAATTTTTCCTTTTTTTATTACTAGATATTAATTAAAACCATTTTTTTTTGTTGTTGTTGTTTTGTTATAAAATATCTTTAATATTTGTGATTTAGGCAACAATTTCACTATAAACATTAGTGATTCAGTTTTTTTTATTATTTTTTTTGGGTTACTACGCATATTGTTTTTTTTTTTTTTTTTTTTGCCGCTAACGGTGTTTGAACACCGGTCTTCATGCTAGATTAATCTAGCTCACACTGGTCTACGCATATTGTTTTTAGTGAAGGGCAAAGATTAGTTTTATTAAAAACAGCAAGATATTGTTTTAGAATTTTTGTAGTAAGTTGAATGGAGAAATCTAGGATTGATTGAGTGTGAGATGAAAAATGATAAGTTGGATAGAATGAAGAATGAAACTTGATTTTATTGCTTGCTTGCTTGATTGCTTGATTGCTTGATTGCTTGCCTAAGTACATGGTGGTGGGCTATATATAGCCTCAATACGATAGTTCTAGTTTCTAATAGATTTTGTAAACCTTTCTTAATTTTGAGTAATCACTACTAGAACCTTCATGCATCCAGTAGCTTCCATTCAGGGCCGCCCCTCCTGTGAGGCCGGAGAGACGCGCGTCTTAAGCCCAACGGTGCCGGGAGGGCCCAACGGTACATGTTTCGCTAAAGAAAAAAAATCTGTGTAGATTCAATCCGATCCAACCTAATATAATATGTTAAATTTTTTGATAAAGGCCCAATTTTTTTTTACTCCAATCGATAAAGGTGTAATAAGAATTTAACAGAAATTTTAGAAGACTCCAAGACACGCAAAACGTTATCTTTTAAGAGATATTTCGTCCCACGCGAATTGTGACTAAGGACACTCAAAGCATGCTACCCTCACACGAAAAGGGTAAAGTACATATCGGTTCGAAAATACATGTATCTGAGAATCTGAAAATGCATATCCCTTCATTAACTGATGCATATCAGTTCGAAAATACATGTACAGGTCGAACCCCTCTTCGTTGCGATAACATTATTTCGTTCGGCAACTTGTATGCAAGCGATTACAAAAAATATCTAACAAAAGGTCCCAATAAAAAAATTTACTTGGACCCAAACAAATTTAGACATACAAACAAGTTTTATTAATTTTTTGTTTGGAAAACTATAGAAATTAAAAAGAATACATTATTTTATGTATCATTTTGTTTGTGTATACGTATAAATTTAGTTTTTGTTTCTAAATATGCTAGAAAAAAGTACTTTGTAGACATGTTTTGAGGCTTACGGATATTAAAAACACGATAATTTTTTTTCAAAATTTTAAAAAATAAAAAAATAAAATAAAAAAAAAAAATAAAAAAAAAAAAAAAACTTGCTTTAAAATCAAAATATGCTAGGAGGCCCTGCTTCCATTATAGTAAAGTGTATCAAGTATATACTCCCTCCGTTCATATTTCTCTGTAGCAGTTGTAAAAACACACATATTAACTACGACATATAAAGGAAGTTTTAGTTTTGACATCTACGAAATAAAACGAAGGGAGTAATATGCTGTAATTACTGCGTATTCTGGTATGGAAAAGTCAAATTTACTCTTAAAAATGTAACAAATGTCTAAATCTAACATCTTCTTATATTAGTGAATGTTTTTGTTTTCTTTTAAATTTTTTTTTTCTTTCTGTATAAACGATAAATATGTGGTGATTTGATACGATCATACGAGTGTAAAGATTACGTAAAATTTCAGAAAACAAACATATTATTGTTCCCTTCTCAGCTGCAGCACCTAGAAAAGAGGCGGCCGGCATTGTAGTTTCTGCACATAAACTGCAGAACCCGAGATATCTTTTAGAAGGTTGCTCTCCAGAAAAATGCGAAGAGGATGGGACATGTGCCGATCCCACCTGCAAGTGTGCAACCGAAATTCGAATCGCGTTCCCTAAAATTTGCATTAAAAAAAGCTGTGTTGGACGATCTTGCATTAGCGATGAAGATTGTTGGGATCCCACTTGTGGTTGTTCTAATAAATTTGAAGGACAAGAAAAAGAGAAGGACCCCCATTGCGTGCCGGACGATTCTAAAGATGATTATGATTTAGACAGTGATAATTATGACGGTGATGATGAAAAAGAGGCGGGTAAAAATAACTATGATGGTGAAAGTGTGATGGAAAAGTGAACTCATAGGCAGACATACGTATAACCAAAGCTACCCCTCGCTCCCTCTCTCCAATCCGGAAAAACCCAATACATTATACGCTATGTGCTTCATTTGCAGAGTTATTGTCCTTATTGCCCTGCCCCCTCCCCTGACTCAAGATCAGGCATCCGCGAGTGACAGAACTGGATAAGTTTCTTCTTGATAAGCGCTCCATGTGTGCGTCTATGGTGATCCCTAAATATTTTACAAGTTTTTATAAGTTTTGTGAAAAATAAAGTGGAGGTGCATGTAAGTTTTTCTAGTTCCCAAGTGTTATATGAGTCCTTGTATTGTCTTCCGATGTTTTCTAATTTTGTTATATGCAATAGGTAATATATGTGTAATATCAAATCATTCAAGAAATCAAACGACTATACTTCTTTTTTTTTGTGGGGTACAAACGATTATTCTTAAAATTCCATATTTGTTCTCTACCTAGACTAAATTAGTGACATGGATATGACACGACTTCATACACGTGATATTTATCAGGCTTTTGATGGAGTGGCAAGGGTCGTCTCATCTAATGGTCCGACATGGTCACAACATAGTATTGGGCTTTATATCAGACGACTTCAGCAAAGCTTCCTTCCATACAGCGTAAGCAATGGCAGACCTACATACACGTAAGGGGGCAACTGATGCCGCCCTTGATATGAAAAAAATATTACTAATATATCTAGTATGCATTTTGTTTCCCTCCCCTTAACTTTTTTATTTGCCTCTAAATTTTACTGCCCCTCTTACTTGAGATTCTATGTCCGCCATTGAGCGCATGTCGCCCTTATTATCATTATATCGGCATGATGAAGATCGTCATCTGTTCGTCATGACGCATATCATCATCTTTCATCTATGATTATCTCGACATAAGACGTCTACAGCCTCATACTACCGACATAGCGCAGGTTCACCACCTCGGCCTCTACACTCAGATCAAGGCAAATTCTGTCCCGACCTCAGATGACAGTTATGTTGGGGAAAAATCACCGGTAAGCATGTTGCCTAACAAATCTAAACCAGATTTCGGAACACATGAACACGTATGAACCAAAAAGCATGCTATTTAATTAGAAATTCAAGCAAAAAATAAAACAAAAATAGGATAGAAAACTTGTTGACTGAGGCGAGTGTAGCACTCTATCCTTAAGACGTTTTTCCCCGATTATGTGCACACGGTAATGACAATCGTCTCCTAAGATACAACAGTCATACCTTCTTTGGATTGTTGCACTTCAAGGAGAAGAAGACGGCGAACTGATCCTGTTCTGTAAATCTCTTCTTGACTCGAAAAAAAAAATATGCAAGGTTTATTTCCGCATGAGATGAATAACAAAAGAAGCCGGCTTTTAAAGAGAATGAATTTCTTATGGAAAAATTGCTACATCATGTTCATTTGTATGCGAGGATTTTATACGAGAACGGAGGCTATTCACTACCGGTTGCATCCTATCAAAAATGATTCAACCGAACGGGTGCAACCCTTATGCAACAACCTTTCACCGAACCGATGCAACTCTTTGTCACATGTCCATTCGGATTTTTCCCTGTATTATTAATTTTTATTCAAATTTCTCCAACAAGTTACATTTCATAAACCAATCATTAAGACACGATGCTGTAACAACTCCTTGATTCTTGCCATCAGGCTCATGATTGCTCCAAGACTGCCTCTTAAACCTCACCGTGTCATTGACCACGAATTTAATGACAACACAATTATCTCCCCCACAAGAAAAGCCTATATAAATAATCATCATCCTCATTATGAATAACTATATTTCAGTTTGATATCATTTTAGTTACGTAGGCAAATATTATTTTCTGTCAATTATTTCTCCTCCACAAATCCATCAAATTACTGTTTGGATCATTCTTTCGGAGTCCACCCCAATAACAACCTAGCTGATTATATTTCTAGCGATTTAGAACAAATATTTTGTACCATTCTTTTAGGTAACCAAAATTTATCCTTTACAATTTGAAAAATTGTTTGCTCAATTTACGGCTAAATTAAAATTTTGGTCCTCTAACTAGACACGTTTTTTGATTTTGGTCCTGGTTTTTCTCCGGCAACAATTTTAGTTCTGTAAGTGGTTTTTTTTTTTTGCAAAAATAGTCCTGAACGCCGGAAAGACCACTTACAGGACTAAAATTGGTCTTTTCCGGTGACAATTTTAGTCCTGTAAGTGGTCTTTCCGGCGCGCCAACATGTGGGATAAACACAGCGGGGACCTCGAAACAGCGTAAGGGTAAAGAGCCGCTCACAGAAAAAATCATGGGGGTGGAAAGGACCCTAGAGGCTTATTCTCCTGAGGCAATGGCGGCTCTAGCATACGCGGAATATGTGAAACAAACGTATGCGGCAAACTTGCGTCGGGCCGCATGTAACTTGCCCCTCATGACCATCGACGAAAAGATCACCCTTCCGTCTGAGCCCAAGGAAACAGCCCCCCAAGAAGGCAACCGGCTCCCACACGCGAGCCAACAAGGATAGAAACGGAAGGAAGTGAATATTCGTCAGCAAAGAAGAAGAATCCTTCCCGCAGCCATTCTGAGTGCTATGTATTATGGAGGGGCCGTACGCCGGAAGCAGGCTAAAAACCATCTTTTCTCGGTAACGGAGCCAACTGATAATGTCGAAATTATCTTGGGTGTTCAGCGGTGGTGTGACGGTGGATATCTGGCTATTACGATGGTGCAAACGGTGATGGCTCACGATGGAGCTATGTTTTTAAGTGGTGGTGCCGTACTACCGGTGAAGAGAACAAAAAAAGAAGCATGTACCTGAGAAAAGCGGCGAGAGAACGTCGGCCCTGGAACGGTTAGGCCACCATGAGAAGAAAGCTTTGCATCAGCGCTTAGGCCCCTCACCGTCTGAGAAAAATGCTACACCGCCCCACGAGGGCAGGGACCCCCGTGATGCACGGCTCATCATAGATAAGAAAAGAGCAGAGCAGGACATGGAGTCGGCATACTATGCGGATTCAGACGACGTCATCAAGAGAAAAATGATACCTGTTAGAAACGTCGCCCCAGCAGGGAACGACAGAATGGAAAAAATGGAAAGAGAACCTCGGAGATGAAAAAAGCCAAACCGGAAGGGAAACCTGAGCCGACTCAAGGAATTGATGTTCTCACGAAGGAAATACAGGAATCACTACCCTCTAGAGGCGTACAATATTCACAGTACGTCTACTACAAGGGAACCACATGCCCGCTAGAATGGATAGCCGCATTCCATAGTAGAACACTCCTAGCCACCTCAAATAAATCGGCATGGTGTGTGGCGTTCTTAGGAAGTATGCCGGAACGAGCCGCTACTAGGCTCCGAAGTTTGCCTCGCGGCTCAATAAAAAATTGGGAAGAGCTGAGAGCAAAATTTCTAAAGGAATTCAAAATGGCGGAACGACCCAAGAAAACCATCGAGGATTTATACGAAATACGAGGCGCTAAAAGCTCGAAACGAGACATGCCCGATAGAAGAGGGCACATCGGCCGAGCCTAGAGAAGTCGTTTGCGACACCCTTCAAGTCAGAGATGAGTCAGACTTCACCGCCAAAGACGAGCTAGTTGAAGTAATTGTTAATGAGAAATATCCTGCTCAGAAGGTGAAGGTGGGCGCACAAATGGATGAGATAGAAAGGGAAAAGTCGGTCTTGCTGCTGAAAGAAAAATTGGACGCATTCGCCGGGTAGTGACGGATATGAGGGGCGTGGATCCCGAAGTAGTTCCACAACAACTGAATGTGGATCCTAACTTCAAACCTATACAGCAGAAAGCCTGACAGTTCTCCAAAGAAAAAGAGGATGCCATTAAAGTAGAGGTGAACATGCTAATTGAGGCCGGAATCATCCGAGAACTTCAGTACCCGCTGGGTGGCCAATGTGGTAATGGTCAAGAAACACAATGGAAAATGGCGTATGTGCGTCGACTTTACCGACCTGAACAAGGCTTGTCCTAAGAATCCTTATGAGCTACCTTGAATCGACAGAATGGTCGACCGGATAGCCGGTTTCGAAATGTTGAGTTTCTTGGACGCGTACTCAAGGTACCACCAAGTAATGATGTCCGACAAAGAGAAAGAGCTGACGGCCTTCCGAGCCGCGGGTGGAATGTATTACTACGAGATGATGGCGTTTGGTCTGAAGAATGCTGGATCTACGTACCAAAGGATGGTTAACAAAGTGTTCGGCTCCCAAATTGGCAAGAACATGGAAGCTTACATCGACGACATGGTCGTCAAGTCCACCAGCGCCGACCATCTGGACGACCTTCAAGAAACTTTCGATAACGTCAAGGCACATTCTATGAAGCTGAACCCCGCAAAATGCACCTTTGGAGTCCAAGCCAGAAAGTTCCTAGGTTTCATGGTAACTTAGAGGGAGATAGAGGCGAATCCTGAAAAGCTCCAGGCTCTGGCTAAAATGGAGGAGCCAAGATGTGTGAAAGAGGTTCAGAGGCTAAACGGAAGAATCATCGCCTTGGGAAGATTTGTCTCCAGATCCGCAGACAAATGTCTCCCGTTCTTCAAAATCCTCAAGGGAAACAAAACCTTTGAGTGGACAGAAGAGTGCTCCCGGGCTTTCAAAGCCATCAAAGAATATCTGGCAAGCCCTCCGCTATTAGTCAGCCCAGTGTTGGGGGATGAGCTCTTTTTGTATCTGGCCGCTTCGGACCGGGCCGTTGCAGCTGTTCTTGTCAATGAGGATGGGACCCTCCAAAAACCCGTTTATTATATTTTAAAGGCCCTCAGTCCGTTGAGAGCCGCTATCTTAATGCAGAAAAATTAGCTTACTCGCTTGTTGTTGCCGCCCGAAAACTCAGGGCTTTTTTTCTTCGTACACAATTGTGGTCCTGACAAATAATCCTCTACGACAGTTACTGCACAAGCCGGACCTCTAAGGTCGAATTCTATGATGGGCCATAGAGTTGACTGAATTCGACATTCGATATGAGCCCGGGAAGGCTATCAAGGCCCAGGCCCTGGCAGACTTCATAGTCGAAACAAGTTTCAATGAGGAAGGGCCCACCGGACAGCCTAGTTCGTCGAGCGTTGACAAATGGAACACCCCAGCTGAGGTCGAGCCAAATAGACCGACCCTCTGCTGGCAAATGTGTTAGGAACATTTTATTATGTTTTGATGATGGCCATACTAGCTGTTATAGCAAGCCTGAAATAAGTTAGAACTCTCTGTATAAGTCTTTACTTAGAGTCTGACATGTTGTATAAGTTGAGTCAGACAAGTATTGTACTAGTTGGTAGAACGGAAAAGTAAAAACAGACATTCGGCAGAGTGAAGCCAGCCATGCACCAGCAGAGAAGTAATGAAGACATTATGATCTGACTGATAACCAAGGAAGTCTGTGATGACCTTGGATATATCTAAGTTATGTTTCAAGTGATGAAACTTAATATTCAAATATGGTGTACATTGATCTCACCCCAATCAAGGATCAGTGAAGTACAAGATTCTCCTCAAACTTAAACAATGAAGAAAACAGTGAATCGGCGCAGTAAACAGACTTTCGCCTGAGTGAAGACAAAACGGTGAAGGAAGATCTAGAATGGAGAAGTCAGATGAATCACTCAACCGCTCTGAGAACGGCGAAGTAAATCTTACCTGATCAGATTTTGGTATATGATAAAGATTCAGAAGATCATGCATTAAATGCACAATCACTAGAGGATCAATCAAGGACGGATCTTCTGATATATATTTGAAAGAAAAATCCGATCACTTAAATTAAGGAGAATACAATTAAGGGGAAATCAAGAATAAAATCAAGGATCATTCCCTCATTAATTTAGCCAACGGACGGAATTTCAAATCAAGGATATTTAAGCCTATAAAAAGAAGGCATTGACAGAAAAATAAAAATTAATCAAAAAGTGAAAAAGAAAAGAAGCAGAAACTCTGAAAATTTGAAAAACCTTCTCTCTGAACTTCCAAGGACTTATCTAGAGATCAACTCAGACATAAGAAATACAATTTTATATTCAGTACTGAGACTGATCAAGCAAGTTTGTGAATCTCATTCACAACAAACTGAAGCAACTGAATCAGAAGCACTTTGAGAAGGAGTTGTGTTTGTGATAGTCTAGCCAAGGATTTTGATCTCAAGAGTAGCGATGAAAGAGACCGAATCACCAAGTTGTTGCGCAACAAGGAGTGATAGTCTTGTAGATTGTGAAGCTTGGGAAGTCAAGGACAATCATACTATTGTATCTGTGAAAACAATAGTGAATTCCTCCAATCATCACAGGAGAAGAGTGGATTAAGTGATTACACCGCCCAGAACCACTATAAGCCTTGTGTCAATTTACTTTCTGCAATTTACTTTACAGCATCTATTTAAATTGCCTAGATCTTAACTTATATCTGTGATTGTCTAAACTGATTTGAAAACAACATAGTAAGAAGGGACTTATCCGCTGCCCAAAAGCTTTTAAAACATAACAAAAGTTTTTGAAACTCCACTATAGTCATTCACCCCCCTCTGACTATAGTTTCACCCTTCTCTGGACCAACAAAATGTATGTTGACGGGGCCGCGAGCCGAAATGGTTGTGGAGCTGGGATAATAATCTTGGAGCCGGGTTCATCCGAAGAGATTGAAAAATCCTTAAGGTTCAACTTCACCGCCTTCAACAACCAGGCCGAATATGAAGCGGTCATAGCCGGCCTGGAGCTAGCCAAATCCGTGAACGTCGAGAGCCTAAAGTTGTACTGAATATAAGTGATAGTGTGTCAGATTAATGGCACGTTCGAGGCAAGGGATGAAGTACTCAAAAAGTACCTCAACCATGTCAAAAAACTGCAGAGCAGCTTCAAGTACTACGAATTCAAGAGCATACCACGGGAGCAGAACGGGCAGGCGGACTACATGTCCAAATTGATATCTAAAGATGAGTTCAACAATCCCACAGTTATATTCGAATATCTGGAAGGGCCTGCCGTCTGTCGGGCTGAAGTCATGGATATCCAATCATCGACTCCATCCTGGATAAACGAAATAAAAGCATACATAGAAAGTAGGGGTCTGCCAGAAGATGCCAAAAAGGCTCAAGCCCTAAGGAAAAGGGCGGCGCGGTTTACGATCCTAAACGGGGTTCTATACAGGAGGTCATCCTCAAAACTGTTACAACGGTGTGTGTGGCCAGAGGAAGTACAAGGAATACTCACAGAGCTGCATGAGGGAGTCTACGGCGGCCACCTCTCCAGTCGCACCTTGGCCCAAAAAGTACTATTAGCAGGGTATTACTGGCTGAAGCTGGCAGAAGATGCCGTAATATATGCTAAAAGCTGTGATAAATGCCAGCGCTTTGTCAGCATTCCCAGGCAACAGTTAGTGGAATAGAGCATAGTCACCGCAGCTTGGCCTTTGGACATGTGGGCCATCGACCTCATTGGTCTGCTCAAAAAAGGCAGATCAAAGTGCGAATACGTGGTTGTCGCTGTGGACTACTTCACAAAGTGGATCGAGGTAAAAGTATTTGTGAAGATCTGCACCAAAGATATCATATATTTTTTAATGGATCAAATCTGGACTCGGTTTGGAATGCCGCGAGCCATCGTGTCCGACCATGGCCCACAGTTCAAGGATGAGTTTGATGATTTTTGCAAGGAACATAATGTCAAACACTGGCAGTCTTTGGTATGCTACCCTCAAGGAAACGGTCAGGCAGAGAACGCCAACAAACAAGTGTTAAAATTGTTGAAAAAGAGCCTAGACGAGAAGGTCGGCAAATGGATGGACTACATGCCACAAGCCCTTGGGGCACTCCGAACGACTCGAAAGGTGACGACAGGGGAAACTCCATTTGCACTAACACGTGGGTCAGAAGCAATGGCACCAGTAGAAATGGCGTTGCCTAGTATCAGGGTCTCGCACTTCGATGAAGCCGATAACATAACCGATCGACAAGTTGAGTTGGATCTGGCTGAGGAGAAACGTTTAATGGCTCACGCTAAATTGGCTAACTACAAACAGGCCGCGAAGAAATACCATGATCGACGCATACGAGACCACTCTTTCGCCATAGGAGATTTTGTACTATGGAAGAGGCAGGCGACAGGCCAGAAAACTAATAAAGGAAAGCTGGTCGAAAACTGGGAGGGGCCTTGGCAAGTGTCAAGAATAGTAAAAAAAAAAGGGACATACGTTCTCAGAGACAAAGAGGGCCGTGAGTTCAATAGGCCCTGGCACGCCGACAATCTGAAAAAATATTACATGTAAGATCAGTAGCCTCAGCTCGTTTTCTGTTAAAAGCAATTTTAATTTAAAGGCGTCGAGCCCCCTTTTTTCCTTTTCGTTATTCCCAACGAATTCTGTCTTGACAAGCAAAGCCTGTCCGATGCACACACAAAAAAAAAACTCTACTCCTCACGAATCCGGGGGCGGAGGCGCAATGAATACATCAGTGGTCGGGCACACCGGCATGCCAAGGCTCCGAATACACATATTGGAGAGCATCCAAGAAAATGGCATGACCAGACCGCCATCCCTCAATCGGGTGAACTTGATCACCTCACGGTGGATCAAGCGACCCCAGTTAATGGTCACCTCAGGCACCGAAAGAGCGTGAAGAACAAACTCCTCAGGTTCAGTGACTACCTTAGGATCGGGCATGCAAAAAACCTGAGTATTCAAAAAATGCTTCCATTCCCTCTCCGAATGATTGAGCATGTGTATCTTGACCTCCATGTCATCCACCCACTCGTTTCGTAGTAGAGACTTGAATGCCTCAATAAGTGTGCCAAAGTAATGGATCGGATCCTCAAGATCCCAAGTGGCGTCATAATCCTCAGCAGGATTTGGAAGGCCGTAAAAGTCATTAATGGTGGCCGGAGTAAAGTTCACCACCACTCCACGAACAATGACGGTGGTGGTAAGCTCAGCATTGTTATCCGCTGACAAGACGGAATAGAATTCACGCACTAGGTTCAGGTTATACTCCCCAACCGGACGAACAACGGGGTCCTCCCCAACCATTTGTATGAATTCTAGCCCGGTGGCCTGGCCCAACATGATCCAGATTCAACCCTCTATCTTGCATAAGAGCATAATCGCTGAAAAAGGTCTGGAAGTTGCGCTTGGCCCTTTGAGAGGCAGCCAGACGGAAGCACACTGAAAGCCCCTCATCTAAGGCAGGATCAGTGACAATAGAATCTTGGCTGGAATGCTCGGATGAAGAGGACATGGTGACAGAAAAACTGTAGAAAAATAGAGACTTTAAGAGTTTTTTTTTAAGAATAAGGAAATGCGTCAGAAAATGGTAAGTGGAGAGGAAGGAGAAAGCCTCCTTTTATAAGCTCAAAAACTGAAGCGTCGGGAAATTAAAGGGTCGCACACGTTTAAATTCGGGTGCCAACCCAACTTTAAGTAGGTCGACGTTTCAAAAAGAGCAGTCATCAATGCATCGGTTAGGCCAACAGTCACAAGAATTCACGATCTTTGAAAAATTGGTTAAACTTCGTCGGATCCGACCAACACTGCCGATTCCAACAAGTCTCAATTATTTTAGCGAGCTCGAAACTCTAAACGACTTCGACCTCGCCAAAAATAGGAGGCCGCAAAAATGAAGCAAACACAGTGCAGAAAGAAATGTTCTATTATAATAAAGACCTACAGGACCGATTATTTACAAGATACGATGAAAAGAAAATCTAAGCTCAGTTAGCATCGGAGTCCGTCGACGTGTCTGAGTCAATACGGACGAGCTCGGCATTGGCACGGGGCGGCACCAGAATATCACCAGGAGACGCAGGCATCCCAGGAGCACCAATGCACAAGTGGGAAATCAACCTAGAAAAGGGGCAAATGTAATTATAGAGCGGTAGATCAACCTCCCCCAATCGATGCGGACTCCCTCGCCCTCACCATGATCGCATAAAGAAGATGTGATTTGGCCTCAGAAATCTCCTCGGAATCGAACGAGGGAAAAACCCTGGAGTTGATAAATCTCTTCCACTCCCGGTTAGCTTGGGACATCTCGGCAGCGTAACCCTGTGGCAGTGGATCCCAATCACCAGGAAGTAACCCCCTAAGAGCAGCGGTCCCGTAGACCCGTCTCCTCAATTTATCGCCAAGGCTCCAAGCCATCTCATAATGTGCGTAGGCCGGAGTAGAAGGTAAATGGAAGACCTCAATAATGATTTCAGGGGAGAGGACAACATGAACCCCCCGGAGAGGAACGACGGAGGAGGTGGCATTGGGCAACACCACCACTGATAATGCGGAATAGAACTCCCGCATGATAGTGGAATTGTAGACTCCCCGGGGTGCCCCCATGAAATCAGACCACCCCCTCTAAATAGCGCGTTGCTGTTTAGCATAGCTAATTTTGCGAAGGTTCAGACCCCTCTCAGGCAACAAAGAAAGCTCATTAAAAATAGAGAAAAAGTTGGCAATGGCTAGAGGGGAGGCTGTCTGAAAGAAAATAGAGTCACCAAAGATGGCCATGACTTCAGAAGAGCAGAGGCTTTAAACTACAAACTAAACTCTACTGGGAAAGAATTAGAATAAAGATGTGGAAGAAAGGTGAAAATCCCTCCTTTTATAGCGCAAGATAAATGATCCAACGGAGGAAACAAATCTGATCGGACGGTAAGGGTGAAGTGCCTGTTCAGATTTTGAAAATCAAAAAAGCATTAACGCGGGAACAGTTACCTGAGCAGACTACTATGCATGGTTTCCCAAGCGTCAGCAACCGGAAAATAATAACAGCAGGCCAAGGGTTGCAGCTTTATGACAAGACGTGACAGAGGAAGCCGAACCGTCAAGTTATGAAAAGAGAAAGCCTCAAAATTGCTGTGCACGTACCCGTTTCAAAAAATAGTCGGACACACACACAGCAGGGGGCCATACCAAAATTTTCAAGCATAACGGTCTTGTCAAGAGCACCAAAACCGAAAACTCGCACAGAGACCACTGTTTAGAATCGGATTTAGGCACAAAGCCTGCGATCCCACTCAAAACAAGGGGACACACCCAAATTCTTAATCAAAATAGAGAATTGGACAGCCCAACGGCCAGGGACAACAAAGAAAAATTACTTGTTTCTGTTTCGACCTTTTGCACAGCTTCGCCCCAAACAAGGGGGCCGTAGAGGAAAATATTCAGCCATTTATTTCAACCAAGTTCACAGCGACCTTGCTTGAAACAAGGGGGCCGCAATCTCAAAATGATTTTACAGTGGAGTGCGGAACTAAGTAGACCTATTCATCTTGGTGACTTCAGACAGAGGAGCTGCCGAGCCCACCCACATGATATGCAATACATTAGAAAAGCAAATGGACTTGGAAAAATGCAAGACAAGCAAAAATCAAGCATCATTCAAAAATGCAAAGTTATCACAAAAGAGGATATAAAAACAACTGGAGGGCCGGAGCCGAAAAGGTACAGTCAGATTCAAAAGTACAGCAAAAACCAAAGTACAACGAGTCAAGATTGTTTGTCTAAAGGAGGAGTTTTGGGATGAGGCCCAATCAGATTCAAAAACTTATCGCACTCCTCCTCAGGGCTCTTATCCTCGCCGACACTAATGGCAACAGCTCCCACAGCAGCAGTGGCGGCCTCGGCCTCCTTTGCAGCAAGCTCGAGAGCTTCTTTCTCCATCTCCAACATCATGGCACGAAGATTTCTCTCATTGACCGTAGGAGGATCCCAGAGTGGCTTACCGTGCTTCAGATTTTCAACCCAGAAATCCTCAAGTTGAACGGCGGTATAAGGAAGATCGGGGTGGAATACCCTCAACTCAGGGTCATCTTGATCCATTATTAGCCAATCTTGCAAGGTCTCAAGATCTGGGGCATCCTAGCAAAATGCCTTAAGGCACCTTGAGGCATGATAGAAACCCTGATCAAACCCGTCTAAAAAAGCATCTTTGACCTTTTAGGCGGTTTCAGCAGCAGCGACCTCAGATTCATTCAGCTCGCTCTTCAGTCTGTCGACAAGCTCATGGTCCTCTATCACCTTAGCAAGAGCTTTCTCTCTCTCCAACTCAGCAGACTTCTGGAGATCGGCAGCAGATTGAGCCTTCTTGGAGAGGGTCTGATTTTCGGCTACAAGCCCTTTTTCCCTCCAATCGGCTTCGACCCGGAAGGTTTTCTCCCTTTGTTCTGCTGCGTTGGTTCGGTCCGCTTTAGCAGTCCACTTCGTTCTCATCTCAGCAAGTTGACTTGCCATTTGCCTCGCCTCTTCATCACAAGCCCACTCGAATTGCTTAATCTTAGTGGTGACCTGAAAAGAAAAGGGTTATGAACCAAAAGACTCGACAAGAAGAAAGCTCAAAAGGAAAAGGCATATTACCGCACTAGCCGTAGTCCCATAAAGGCCAAGTGTTTCAAGCAAGAGCTGCCGACTGGAAGAAGGCCCTAAAGAGGCTGTCGACGCCACCACGTAGGCTTGGGCCATCCGGTTGATGATTCCATGGCCAACCATCAACTGAGGGGCATCAGGCAACTTTAACCTCGGATTTCGCAAGGGAACCACATCGGAAATGGAAGCAGATAATTCCCCAGCTGTCTTAAGGGAAATGGGTTGTTTAAGGAAATCATGGTCCAACCACAGGGCCGGTTTCCCCTTGAATCCCACGGGACATTCTTCTTGCTTGAGTCTCCTCAAGACTGTCCGACGATAGCGAGGCTCAAGATCGCGCGATCCTCTTCACCGGGCTCTCTGTCAAGTCAACAACGGCACTAACCGGCTCGACATCTCGGGAAATCCGAACACCATCTGCGGCTAGAGAAGATTCGGCGATAACCTCGCTGAAGCCCTGATCACCTTCAGTTCTAGATTTCTTGAGCGACAAATCAGCGCAAACATCGATCAAAGGCTCATCCTCGTCTATCAAGCCAGAGTCTTTTCTCCCGGCAGGTCTTTTTATCTTCGCCTTATTGGCTGCAACGGGCTTATTTACCTTCAAAGCCACGGTAGGTTTAACCGGCTTCACAGCAACTGCACCACTGCCGACAACCGTAACATCGAGTGGGGCCGCAATAAAAGAGCCCCCATCGGCAGGAATATCCTCCATACTCACAGGGGGAGGATCCATGGGTTAGCTAGCTCCCAACAACGCATGTCGAGCTTTCTTCTCATCCCTAAGACGGGCCATCACGACATTCCTGTCTACGTTGGCGAGCACCATTGTACCTGCAAAACGCATAAAAGAAATGGTCAGAATTCCAAAATAAAATCAAAAAGCTATCAACAAAGACGGTTAAAGAAATTAAAAAACAAAGTCAAAAGAACAAATTACTAGCGGGCCGCAATTCTTCGACCCCCTTACATATCGAGCACTAGGTAGGGAAACACTTCCCCAGATGGCATTCAGCGTACCAATCTTCAAAAACATCTAGGTTGGATGCTTTCACTACGGGCTGAGCATTGGTCGGCCCAGGGATACCGGCTACGCAACAGAAGGGGAACTTAAGATCAATCAAACTTCTCCAGTGTTAGGTGTAGTGCCCGAAAGACAATTTGTGTAATTGTTTTTGGTGACAGAATTTATCTCACCTTATTACTTGCTTTGTGCTTGTCAAGAATACACCTGCGCAAACCCTAAGTATATCAAGATGTAACCGCTTAACTCGGTGTATGGCATGCACGTGAGGATTGAGTTAGTGGTGATATACTTAAATCTGTTAGTCCGTGGTGAACTTAATCGAGTTTAGGGTCTCTTGATTAAAACACCAATAATGCGCCCAGAACACCTTAGGGTGTGATAGTCTTATCCGGACTATCGGTAGAGGGTACCTACGTGGGGCATTTATATATGATGGCATTCATAAAGGACTGGACCGATTTAATCTGAATTTCTCGATATAATTCCGTAATCGAGGAATCTTATTAAATCATTAGATGATCATATATGGATCAACCTTAATCCTGAGGTGATCACAGGGTGCTTCTTGTCTCAGGGTAGTGTTTGATGTGTTAGTTACGGTTCACTTAAATATGTGTTCCAAGCCACTTCTCATTGGCACTATCTCCTGATGAGTGAGTAGTTCTGATTTTCACAGACATGGAATCCATTCCTTCCTGCGGGAAGTAGAGAGACAGTCCCCTTGTTTGTTAGCCCTAAGAAAGTGATCGATCGGCCGAGTTCATAGTAGACTAATTGATCACTAGTCAGATATGTGAACTAATTGATCATAAGGGGGTTAATGGTAAATAAGGATAAGATAGTCTGAGTCGGGTTCACGGAGACTTCCCACTCAGAATGGACAGTCTATGGAGGGTTAGTCCGTATGTAGTGATTATATCAGGACGCTTATTTACTCATAGGGTTGAGTGTAAGTATATATCTATAATTGGTAGAGTTCAGTTTCGGGTTTATGGTGGCGTAATCCCGGAATTAATAATTTAAGTATGAATATTCTGTTCGATGAATATTTTACTTAGTTATTGGAGCTACTGGTTATAGGTCCATGGTCTCCAATGTGGCTCCTATAATTCGGGTGTTTTTCCTGTTATTGGGCCTCAGTGATAATTAATTGGCTGGGCTAATTAATTGATATGCGAAATATTATTTAGTTGGGCTGAATAATATAATACATAGAAAAGACATTTTCTATGGGCCTAAACCTTGGGTGTGTGTGGCGCCTCTTAGTCATTAAAAGGCAAGAATTGATTTTCTTGTGTGATTAATTATTTACTTGTTAAATAATTAATAAATAAAAGATAATTGATTTGTAATTGATTTATTGATTAATCACAATATTTTATAAATGGAATTATCCTTTATTGTGATTTCTTTTTAATTATTTATTTAATTAATTAGAAACTTGGAGGGCAAGGATTTACTCTCCTATATAAAGAGAGTTCTTCCAAGACATATGGAGAGGTAAAAAAAATTTCGACCTACATACACACAAATAAAGAGAGAAAAACTTGTTTCTAGTCTTGGGTTTATGGTTGAAGAAAAACATGGAGTTTTTCTTGGATGCATATCAAGGAGGTTTCAATTCCAATGATTGGTGTCCACCAACCACCGTTTGGAGAACACATTGGAAGATCTTGACTTCTCTTCCTACTATTGGTAAGATGATCTTAACCCCCTTGTAGTAGTTAAATCCTTTATTTATGTATTGTGATATATAAATCGTGATCCATCCGCTGCGCGTAGATCTAACTAGTTTAGATCTAAGATCCTACATCCTTTATGTGGTATCAGAGACAGGTTCCACGGTTTATATAGTATAATCATAATTAAACGATTTAAAGGAGTGCAATTGCATGTAGATAAATATTTTTTTATTGTTTTATGCATTGATAATGATTAGTTGTTGTGGTTGAAGAGATGGATTGGGGGTTGGCACTTTTTACCCGTTAGATCTATTGTTAACTCATATAAACGGTGAAAATTCGTTCATATGAGTATAGGAAATTATGTAATTTATTTGTTATTTCAATTTTAAGTAGCTGTTATTTTTTCCGTTTTCCCCGTTGATCGAGCCGTTGAAACGACGATCCCTCCAGTCAGAATTAAGATTGGAAGATGGAGAACAAGTGCACAAAGTTTGGCGTCGATCGGAATCTGTATCCATATCCGTTCGTTGCTGCAAAGAATCTGCAGAAAAACGCAGGATTCACAGAAACCCTACCTGTGACTTCCTCGAATTTCTGGGAGAGTTTGGACTGTTAAAACGCAAATCCAACCGGTCAGATCGATAAATATGGAGTTTTTGACGTGGCATAAAAATTTCAGATCGATCGGGATTCATCTCGATTCTCGATCGGCCTCGGGAAGTTTTTGAGGCGCTGCTGTAAAAGTCAGATCCAGCAGCAAGTTGTGCGGCTCACTGGAGAAAATTGACAACTCAAAGTCCGATCCAACCATCCATATTGAAGCCCGAGGAATGAAGAACAGATCTGGAAAGTTTCGTCATGATCCGAGTTCGTTTGGTTTCCCGATCATCGAAGAATTTGAATAGCTGCAGATTATGTTAGAAAGTTGTAAACCCTAGTTAGGGTTTGATTATTTATTTTCTAATAGGTTAGATACGGGGGTGCCAACGGTCCATCTCGGTGTTTATTTTCCGCACTAGAATACATGTTTAGATTGTATGTGTAGAACCGGAAAATTGCAATTACATGCATCATATCATGAATTCCACTCCATATGCATACATGTAGAAATTAATTTGAGGAATTAGTTAGGCATGTATAAAACACGCAATTAGTTTTAATTAATTGTTTGATATTTATTAGAAACTAATTAGGGTAAAAACAGAGGATCACGGGTTTTTTCGATCGTCGAGGTTGGGTGATGGATTCTCGGTGAATCCCACTCTGCGAAAGCATAGGGAGTAAAATCCCGAAACCTCGTGGTTAAGGTGTTGGATTCTCGGTGAATTCCACCTTACCTAGACGAGATTGCGTTTTTTGTTCCGTAGTGTCTACGTGAAAGTTTGATGTTTAAGGATTGGATAATCACGGGCAAACATGGTTCGAAAGTGGTTTAACCACGGTTGGGTGGTCAATAGTAGCTACGGCTCGATCGACTTCATCCTCCACGTGTGGCGTTTGCACGGGGGTCCGGCAAGGCTGAGCCATCCGAAGAGCCACTACAGCTCAACGGAGCTCCCCTAGTCTTGACCCGTCCGACGGCCACATATGTTCCAACGAATAGGTCGGGTGGGCTAGCCCACATAACCGACACCATTCGGGCCTATGATTTATTGTTCCTTAATGTAACATCAAGTCCAAAAACGTGATCAGTAAACCCACCACTTTTTCAAAATATTGAGTGGGAGCGGAAAGGCGACGGCCGACCCCACAGCCTCTACTTTGACTCAAGCACCGTGAGAGAATGGTGACGCCTCGTGCCGGCTTTGATTTCGGCACCCTAAGGAAGGCCTTCACCGCTATCAAAATTCAAGGCTTGGTCTCCGAAAGGATAGGATTTTGGGTACTCCCCGGGTCACTGACCGACCCTAAGGCGGCATACTCGGGTCTACCTAAAAATCTAAAATAGTAGGTCACACTCATAAAGAGTATTTTGGTAATACCTTGGCTGAAAAGGAGGAAGGTGATTGACGATCACAAATGAGATGTTCGATTCTCAATCTGATCTTCAATATTAATCGAAACCTCTTTGACCTACCCTAAGGCGGCATTGAGGTATTAGATTAAATCCTTGGAACGGTAGAATAGACTATAAGTACTTAGTTTATAGTTCCTAAAATTTATTAGTAGTGTATGATTTGGATTTATTCTGTCAATTTTATTTACAACTGTTATACATATCTCACTAAGGTGCTAGACTGCTAGTGTAAAATTGACTAGTAATGACTTCATTAAAAAGTGGTAAGTAACTAGAACGTTGTACTTATTAATCGTTCATTAATTTTTCGGAAGAGATATTTTGAGCGTTCAGAACTTATGTGACATAAATAAGGATGTCACTGTTGTCAATCGTGTTGAACGAGAGACGACTGTAGTCAGTTAGAAAGATGATTGGGATGATAAAATTCTTCTGGTGAATTTTAATTGTGTAGTGTCTACACGAGTAATTTTCTAATAAAAAAAATTGGAGAATCATAAATTAAAGTGTCGCTAGTTAGACGGTATTTGGAACCGATAAACTAGTGGGAGCTTTTGTCCTATGTTTTTCTAATTTATTAGAAAGTTTGTCCCACTGGGTAACGCTTTCATTAGACATCCCACAGTTCACGAGTAGTGTCTACTCAAACGAACTGCTAGTTCAAGACTATTTCCTTTTAAGGAAAGTTAAGAATGGGAAAGAATGTCTATAAGTGCTAATCATCTTAACTGAAGTTTTGAGGCTAAACCGAAACATTAAATAAAGAAAGTATAGGATAAGGAAAGTGATTTCGGATCACTAACCAATGAATCCTTAGCAACTTTCTTAACCGAGTAACTTGACTCGGTAGCTTAGTTCTTTGGAAGAACAAGGAAGCTATGCATTAACGATTAATAGAGTAACAACGGGCAGTATTTTCAGCTAGAATAGTGGGAGTGATATAAGGAAATGAATTTCGGATTCTATCCTTGAATATCACAGAAAAATTTATTTTTCTGTTTATAGATTCGTTGAAACAAATGGATTCACTTTCAACTTGATATATTGTAGCCTCATAGAAAGTGAATATGACATTTGTAGTACGAATCCGAGACTCGGACTTTTGTTTGATAAAGACAAAACCACTAAAAAAAGCTGAATAAGTATGTGTACCACATCTAAAACTATTAAAGGTAAAAGGTTTCCGTATTAAGATAAACGACCTTTCAATATCTATTAATCAGTGCATATATCCTAGAGATAAGACTCAGCGATCGGCTAAGGGTGATTCCTATCTCCCGCCTAGAACACTATCTCAAAGGAACAATGACTAAGTTTCCTTTCAATCGGGAGAGGGTAATAGATTTGAAGGGGTAACATAGCTTGTTCATCATGACCTTCGGGGTCTAGTGAGAGACACAAGCTAGTGGGAGCTTTTGAGTGGTGACATTTTGTCGGATAACTACTCGAAACACGATTTAGTTTATCGAAAGAATACGAGGAGGAGTCTCTGATTTTAGCAGAAAATAGAGTATTCCATGCTCAGAAATAGGCTATCGCATAGTCTTTGGACTGATGCTCGGCCTGCCTTCAAGTGGAGTGATTTTCACTGAGGAAGAAACTGTAGCCTCGCCTTGCATAGTTATTTATGTGCTACAATACACTGCTTAACTCGATTAAGATATTGTTGCAAAATAACAGTTAACATTATTATGTAAACCGAGAAGTCTACCTAGAAGATGCTTGTGAATTTATGGAAAGGAATGAATTCGGTTTACTCCACTTCCGTAAATATAAGCATTTATCACTTAATGCTTGAAGGTAGGACGGGAGATTTTGCGCATACATTCTGATTGTGACTGTTCGTGAAATATCTTAATGCGACCAGTGAAGGTTGGTTATAAGGTTCTTGAGATCAGAAAGTGACGGTTGAACTGCCACAAACCTTCCGATAGAATTTATAAGTAATGACCTTAAGCCTTGAGTACGGTTACCAAAGGTAGTTACTATCTCGATTTAATCGGACCACGCCCAACATCGGTTGTTGGTGACTACACCGATAAATACTACTAGATCGTAATGTCAATCCACCTAAAACGCAGTGGGGAGTGCGGTTTAACCGTTGACCCATTATGGTTTTGTGGACTTTGATCTCTTTGGGGTGATTGATAACCTATGGCTCTTGGTGGGTCGTATAGGATTCTGATCATAGAGGTTGGTTTGAAAGCCTTAACCCTGTGAATGGAGTTTTGGTACTCCAATTCTGTTCATCCTCTTGTAGAACCACTTGAGTGTCTCAGGCCCAGTGGGAGCAATTGGATCTACACGGAAAAGAGTCGAATGAATAGGAAAGTTTAAACTTTCAGCGCAAAGCTGAGTAGTGTAGGGGTGATTCCATGACAAGTGAAGAGTTAACCAGACCTTGAACTCTCTCACCACTCAGTCTTGCTAGATTTTGTTAGAAAGCAGAAAATAGGGGTGATTCCCTGAGACTTTCTTGCCGAAAAATGGAGTCTGGATTCATTCGGAACAAAAGGGTCTTGGTTAGAACAAATGGCAGGTTGACTGCCGGGAATTATGTCCTTTGTGGATGTAAGAGAACCTCTCAATCATTAAAAGTCGCATGTTTTAAATTATGTGGACTTGACCAGAATATTGATAAGTCTTTTGTAGACTAGGTATCAATATTGGTAAAATAGTAGTATTAGTGTTCGTGAAAGGTAACACTGAAACAGTTGGAAACAGCATGAGTGTGTTAGCTGAAGTCAGAAACTGACACGCCAAGATTCTCTAGATGAGAGAATGGACTATATTCTAAGAATTTGATTTGGTCAAATTCACAGGAATGAGTCATTGGCTATCCCATTCATCTTATTGAATAAGATGATCATGCATATACATATGCAACATTCATCGAGAGTAGTCCTACTCTACCTCTCAGGAATGATTCTCCAAATCTTCGGATAAAGAGAAAATGATATAGAGTCTCTCTGGGATAAGGGCAAGTCATCTTAACACGAGTCAATTGCAATCGAATCTTGGATTCGAGCAATAAGTAGCGGTTTAGTATGTCCTCAAGTATCTTTAGAAAATGAGGAATCATATGCTTGTATATTCAGGTGCAAACTTGAATATGGTTGACTACACTGATTCTTACTTGTAGTCAGATTAAGGATGATCATTAAGTTGATCTCTGGCTCAGTGTTTACTCATAGTGCATAGAATTTCCTTTTTGGTCTGGGAGTAATTCCAGGTCTGATAAGCCGATATCACTTCATCGTGAAAATAGTGAAGAGATAGCTTAGAAGGATCTTCTCAGTCATAAGAAGTCAAAATCATATTGAGAGAGAGTACCGCCAGATTGAAAGGACCGGCAAATCCTAAAGATCGTCTCGAATCGACAACCTAACTAATCAGTGTACCAAGTCGAGTGCTTGGAGGTTACGGCATTGATAGATATGTCTCATCTGCTTTTAGAGCAAGTGGGAGAGTGTTGTGAATAATATGAGAAAGGGTGTGCTCTAAAAACAATCGTTGCTTGTCATTTCGTGCAAGTGGGAGATTGTTAGGTGTAGTGCCTGAAAGACAATTTGTGTAATTGTTTTTGGTGACAGAATTTATCTCACCTTATTACATGATTTGTGCTTGTAAGTAATACACTGCTGCAAACCCTAAGTATATCAGTATGTAACCGCTTAACTAAGTGTATGGCATGCACGTGAGGATTGAGTTAGTGGTGATATACTTAAACTGTTAGTCCGTGGTGAACTTAATCAGAGTTTAGGGTCTCTTGATTAAAACACCAATAATGCGCCCAGAACACCTTAGGGTGTGATAGTCTTATCCGGACTATCGGTAGAGGGTACCTATGTGGGGCATTTATATATGATGGCATTCATATAGATCGACCGATTTAATCTGAATTTCTCGATATAATTCCGTAATCGAGGAATCTTATTAAATCATTAGATGATCATATATGGATCAACCTTAATCCTGAGGTGATCACAGTGGTTGCTTTGTCTCGGGTAGTCTTTTATGTGTTAGTTACGGTTCACCTAAATATGTGTTCCAAACCACTTCTCATTGGCACTATCTCCGATGAGTGAGTAGTTCGATTTTCACGAGACATGGAATCCATTCCTTCCTCAAGGGGAAGTAGAGAGACACTCCCTTGTTTGTTAGCCCTAAGAAAGTGATCGATCAGGCCGAGTTCATATTAGACTAATTGATCACTAGTCGATATGTGAACTAATTGATCATAAGGGGTTAATGGTAAATAAGGATAAGATAGTCTCGAGTCGGGTTCACGGAGACTTCCCACCGTAATGGACAATCTATGGAGGGTTAGTCCGTATGTAGTGATTATATCAGACGCTTATTTACTCATAGGGTTGAGTGTAAGTATATATCTATAATTGGTAGAGTTCACTTTCGGGTTTATGGTGGCGTAATCCCGAAATTAATAATTTAAGTATGAATATTACGTTCGATGAATATTTTACTTAGTTATTGGAGCTATCTGTTATAGGTCCATGGTCCCCAATGTGGCTCCCCTGTGAATTCGGTGTTTTTCCCGTTATTGGGCCTCAGTGATAATTAATTGGTCGGGCTAATTAATTGATATACGAAATATTATTTAGTTAATGAATAATATAATACATAGAAAAGACATTTTCTATGGGCCTAAACCCTGGTGTGTGTAGGCGCCTCTTAGTCATTAAAAGGCAAGAATTGATTTTCTTGTCTGATTAATTATTTACTTGTTAAATAATTAATAAATAAAAGATAATTGATTTGTAATTGATTGATTGATTAATCAAAATCTTTTATAAATGGAATTATCCTTTATTGTGATTTCTTTTTAATTATTTATTTAATTAATTAGAAACTTGGATGCCAAGGATTTACTCTCCTATATAAAAAGAACTCTTCCAAGACATATGGAGAGGTAAAAGAAAATTTCGACCTACATACACACAAATAAAGAGAGAAAAACTTGTTTCTAGTCTTGGGTTTATGGTTGAAGAAAAACATGGAGTTTTTCTTGGATGCATATCAAGGAGGTTTCAATTCCAAGGATTGGTGTCCACCAACCACCGTTTGGAGAACACATTGGAAGATCTTGGCTTTTCTCTTCCTACTATTGGTAAGATGATCTTAACCCTCTTGTAGTAGTTAAATCCTTTATTTATGTAATGTGATATATAAATCGTGATCCATCCGCTGCGCGTAGATCTAACTCGTTTAGATCTAAGATCCTACATCCTTCATCCAGCTGAAAGTCCTTTTCTGTTTCTCACTTTCCTCATCCCAACCAAAAAGTTTGTGAAGTTTATCAAGAAGCTCCTGCTCAACGTGATCAAGATTTTTGGATACGACAATTGTGTTCTATCTCTTCTTGAGGCGCGCTTCGAATTTTGGAAAGGGCCACCCGAACTTCGATTCGACCATCATGGCCCTCATATTCCAACTACAGACCTTATTCGAGTTCCAAAGAAAACAAACGACACTTCTTCACTCTGGTCGCGAGAGTTGCTTGAATCACCTTGTTTCGGCGCTTTGCTAAAGGTATAAAACTTCAAAACACCTTGAGGAGGGCTCGTAACCCAAAATCCGACAAAGCACGATGAATGCCATCACCACCCGGACCGCGCCAGTAAAATAAAATCACGAGGAAGGGCCGCTAAGCTCCACATAACCTCGACAAAGAAAGGATCAAAAGGTGGTTTGATGCCAGCCACAAAGTGGTCATAGAACAAAACCAAACCATCTTTCTTCAATCTCAAACCAGCTCGGTTCTCCGGTGTCTTAAAGCCGCAAAGGCGGAAATCATGAGAGACGTTGAATTCGGAAAGAAATTTAGGGTCTCGGCGAGGACAAACGGGCGACCAATGCTTCGATCTGTTTGTCGAGGGCATCGATCTCATCATCCTTCCCGAGGCCTCGAGATTTCGTAGTTTAGGAGTCTTATTGCTCTCCTTCGGCTCATCCCCGTCGTCGCCGCTTTTCTGCTTCCGTTTGGATTTCTCAGGCACACACACGACCACACCGGAAGAGGAACTTTAAGCCCTAGCGGCTTCCTTCCCAAACCTCTTTGGCTCTCTAGGAACCATTACCGAAGAGACAAGCTTTCCTTTCGGCATTTTACGAACTGCAGGCCTCAGACGACCAGACTACGGTGGAGCCAACTGGTCCAACACCATGTCATCCTCCGTAGTCTCGCCCTCATTGCCTTCACTAAAGCTAGTGCTCACCTCGTCGGCCTCTTCGGAAGCATTGCCATGAACACCATCATCATTGCTACTTCCCGATCTGTTGCCGCCAGGCATCCTACAAAAGAAAAGAACGAGGTGGATAAGCCATCACCCAGGACAATGGAAGTCGGGCCGAGACCATCTAACTCAGTTCATCTCGACACCCCGTCTTTTCATTTCATGGTCAAGCCCTAGAAATCAAGGGGAACAATCTTTGAAAGACCTCCGATTACAACAACAATCATACCAGACCCAAATCGAGGGCCATGGCACCCAGCACCCCAACAACCCGGGACGGTATCAGACACAGAAACAAAAATGGCAAATCTAAATTCAATCACACCAATCCAAATAAGGATGAAGCCAGAGCTAGAAGAAATACAAAAATGCTAGAAATCGAGAGAAAAGGTAAGCTTACTTGAAGATTAGCGAGAGATACAAAGGGGGTTTGAAGCAAGAAATGAGCCTTTGGAATCCTGCCGGAAATCGCCTCACCGGAAAACCTTTGCTCTGAAATTACCAGCGGAATTGCTAAAGTGAGGAATCGGAAAGTGTTTATGGCTGGAGCCCTTTGCCTTTATATAGGCATAGGGACACAGATCCGAAGGTCATCCGTCCAAAGATTCAATGGATAAGATTAGAGGTGGGACTTTTGAATTTCGAAATTTGGGATTGTCATCATTAGGCACGAATACCCGAAAGGTCCCAGCCAATTAGAGCAGGCGGCGGGTCACATCGATTGTCTCATCAATCTAAGACCAGTGGGAATCGGATGGAATAGATCCGTTAACAGCATGCCTGCCAGGGGGCGGCCTAATGCGACTTCGAATTGGCTAGGCTAAAAGCCCAAGATGCCAAATCATATGAAGTTTAGGCTATTCGTCCAATTGCAGCTTCGCCACATGCTAGGTTAAAAGCCCAAGACGCCATATCAAATGAAGTCAAGGCTATCCGCCCAAGTATGACTTCGAATCAGGCTAGGCTAAAATCCCAAGATGCCAAATTATATGAAGTCAAGGCTATCCGCCCAAGTATGACTTCGAATCGGCTAGGCTAAAAGCCCAAGATGCCAAATCATATGAAGCTTAGGCTATTTGCCCAATTACAGCTTCACCACAGGCTAGGCTAAAAGCCCAAGACGCCAAATCAAATGAAGTCTAGGCTATCCGCCCAAGTATGACTTCGAATCGGCTAGGCTAAAAGCCCAAGATGCCAAATCATATGAAGCTTAGGCTAATCGCCCAATTACAGGTTCGCCATAGGCTAGGCTAAAAGCCCAAGATGCCAAATCAAATGAAGTCAAGGCTATCCGCCCAAGTATGACTTCGAATCAGGCTAGGCTAAAAGCCCAAGATGCCAAATCATATGAAGTCAAGGCTATCCACCTAAGAACGACTTCGAATCGGCTAGGCTAAAAGCCCAAGATGCCAAATCATATGAAGCTTAGGCTAATCGCCCAATTACGACTTCCGCCACAAAGGCTGAAGCTAAAAGCCTAAGATGCCAAATCAAATGAAGTCAAGGCTATCCGACCAAGTACGACTTTGAATCGTCTAGGCTAAAAGCCCAAGATGCCAAATCAAGCAAAAGTAAAACCGTCATTCAGCGACAAATTGAGAGAAATATCAAGCGTCACGGAGTAGGGGCCATTGATAGGAGATCCCAACATCCGAGTCGGACCCGCCGCCCTTGTCGCCCCTGCGTCTGTCGGACCCTCACGAGACCGGCCGCGCATCCCCGGAGCATGAAGGCCGGCCTCCACCAGACAACTTTGTAGTACGGGATACAAACCCCAAGCCCGAGCCGCCCGCGCTTCACTTGCGGATCGAGCATACGCCATCTGCATTACTATTATGTCCTTCACCGTAATTATTTCAGTATTATGTAAACAACTACCCTATAAATAGGGCCTTATGTAACCCCTCTAAGGGGCAAGAAAAATATATAAAAGAGAAAGCAAAGCCAAATTCTCCCATTCTCTTCACCGGTAGTACGGCACCACCACTTAAAAACATAGCTCCATCGTTAGCCATCACCATTTGCACCATCGTAAGAGCGAGATATCCACCGTCACCACCACACCGAACACCCAAGATAATTTTGACGTTATCACCTTCTAGCTTTCGGTGGATCATGATCTTCCAATGTAATTGAAGGGACGGTCAAAATAGGACCTTCCGGGTCACATCATTCCCTCTCCCTTCGAAAGGATTCGTCCTCGAATCCACCTGGATCAAGTAACAATCTCGGCCCAACATATGTGAGTAGGCCCACAAATTGAATAACAACCAAGAAAAGTAGAGAAGTGAACAATTCAGTCATCATCCTCTTGTACAATGGAATGAATACATCATAAAATCAGCAATAATAAAATCTAAAGGAATACAATGCAATAAAAATGGATCGTAATAAATATGGCTTGCTTGTATCTCCTTTAAGTGCTCAAGTGACACGGGTGATCTTGCTCCATGTTCAACCTCTCCAACAAAAGAAATTGACTCCACACCGATTGGAACCAACTCAACACAAGTATCGTGGCGATACAAAAGATAAATCAAGAACCTCGGCAGGTATATCATGATTTTTCAAATAATCAACAACACTCTCCATATGAGCATCTACTAATGTCTCATCGTCGTGAACTTTTTCGTCCAAAATGAAGGCCTCATCGTTTGGAACTACTTCTTGCACAATCTCATTCACCTCGGCAATTGCATCTGCCACAATCGACTCTTGGACCACTTCCTGTCGAATGTTAACACCTTCATCGTTTCTCTCTACAACCAATTCTTTTTCCCTTCTCTCACGTTTCAAATGAAATTCTTCGTCGATTCTATGCATTTCCTGCCAGAATTTAGGGCAATCATGCATGTAATGACCACCTTCTTTACAATGACCGCAAAAAACAAAATCACAGCCATGTAGAGGTCGTCTCTTTTTTAGCCATACGATTACGAGCATCATGCATCTCTTGCTTCCTAACCTCATCTTCCTTCCTCCATTTATCCCGCAACTCTTGCATCATAACCTTAATTTCTTGTTTCAACACAACTCTTGCATCCTCCCTATGAACCCGTCTCTCATAATAATCAAAGCAAGACATATCTCTCACAATACACTCAGGTTTACGCTTACTCTTATAAAGAGAACAACCATAGAACGAATCACAACAATGAGCAAACCCTAAATATGATGCTGTCAGAATTCCCAGAATTTAAGCAGTGAGTTTTCACGCAGATTGTGATCAAACTACTTCGAATCTGGAAAACCTCAAAAGATAATTGTTGTAGAATAGAGAGTTTTCTAAAGGATGTCAAAATTTCAGATTTCTTGGACATATAAAAGTCGATCAACCAAGTGTTTCTCGGCAACTGGTGCAATCTGTCAGAATTTTCCAGATTCATAACAGTGACTTAAGGTGCCGATTGCGAAAACACTACAGTGAATTTGGAAAAACTCAAAAAATAAAAGTTGTAAATCTGATAATTCCTATAAGATCCCCAATGTTCAGGTAATTTCAAGTCGTTTAACCCACTGAAACGATTTCGTAAGACGATTTACTGCTGCATTTTTTCTGGACAAATTGTTTGGATTAATCGGCGGTTTTAGGCAGGATTTATGTTGAATCTCGATTGTGTGTAAAGACTAAAATTGTAGATCGAGATGTGTTTGAGATGTGGTACAAATTTCAGAATTTTTCGAGGGATTTAGGGTATAAAACGAACAGAGATAAAAAAAAAAACGGTCTGGAAATTATTTAGGGTTCTTGGGATGAAGGTTTCAAGATTTAAAGATCTTCAAGTTTTCCGGGTAGAATTATGAATATTTGAAGATTTATGGGTGTTCTTGGCAGGGGGTGGACGAAATTAATGAAAAAAAAAACAAAGAACTAAATTTTTTTTGTTGAATAATTTCGAAATTAAAGAAAAGAAAATAAATGAGATATTTGATACCTTAGTTGTTGTGCTTTGATACCAACTGATGTGATACTTTGCCAAGGAAGAGGGATCAATGTCGAGCTTATAAACTTAGTCCTCGAAAATCCAATCTTAGACCTAGGCCAAGAATACTCAACGTTTGCTCAAGACGTTGATTCATTCTTGAAGGGTTGAATTCTTTACAATGAAGAGAACACTCACTCGCAAGTGATTGGCAAAGTCTAAATCGACTTCAATAAAAGAGTTTGACTCAAAATATAATCTGATTCATTGTTGTTCATAAAATTACATATAAAATGTCTTTATATAGGCTACAAAAGAAAAGACTAACAAACTCTTAAGCAATGTGAGACAAATTACTTAGTAATTTTCGCCGTTTTATTTCCTATTGGGCATAACCTGACTATAATAAGCTCAAATGGCTTTTATTTGCTAAAAACAAACACTTAACCTAATATACTATGATATAGGCATCTCCCCGAATGGGCTTTTGGCCTATTCTACTAAAAAAATAGCATAAATTAATACAAAGGACCAAAGTGGCGCCCTAAAAAATGGGCTGGCCTTATTGACACAAAAAATCAAATAAAAGACTTCTAGTTAATCTATCCAAGACCATCTTCCTACTCTTCAAGCCCAATAACACAGATAGTGCATTTTGTGGGCTGGTCTTCATGGCTGCACCCTCTAGCTTTCAGGGCTGGATCAAGATCTTCCAATGTAATTAAAGGGACTGTCAAAATAGGACATTCCGGGGCCGTTCCTGACATTTAGTAGGCCCGGGACATGATTAAAACATGGGCCCTTTTTATTAACAAAACCAATATCCATACATAAATGACATGAATCAAATCGCGTATAAGAAAAGATTGGGCGAAATTATAATAATTTTATTTAACAACATATTACAAATGTCAAAACAACATTAGTAACATGAATATAGCAAATGTCAAGAGCTGGTCTTCGAGACTCTCGAAATTGTTCATCTCGTTTTCTTTTTTCCTTTTTTTCACTTCCCGATAAATGCTTTTTATACTTCCCGGTAAATGTTTTTTATGCACCATCATAAAAATCAATATTCAACAATAACACAATTGATTGAATGAAATTAACGAAAGCACATGTATAGAAATACTAGTTCCCAAGAAAAAACATTGGCAACTTCTCGATTAAACTCATCGACTCAAACACACTTGAGCAAACAATATAATTTATAAATAAAAAAACTAGAATAATGTATCAAATCAATAAAACCATAAAATCATTCACCGGGAAATCAACAGTTTATCAAATACTATACAAAAAAAATCGAACCCAAACACAAAAGCCGCGAGCAGTAGACGGAGGAGAGTCGAATTAAATTGTGGATATTTTTTTATAAAGTTGCAGGAAAAAAAACTATGCAGATCTTATTTTGTTTATTTTTTTGAAAGAAAAATATTGGTGGAAGCGGAACAAAAATGTGACGTGAAGAAATTTGAGTGCCGATAGGGTTTATGGTGTCAATTACAACATTTATATATAATAATTTGGTACGGTGTCAATTACAAAATTTATACATAATAATTTATAGAACAAAAAAAGGAAAGAAAAAAAAAATTATAGAACAAAAAAGGGAAAGAAAAAAAAAAAGGTTTATTTTTTTGAAAGAAAAAGATTGGTGGAAGCAGAACAAAAATGAGACGTGAATAAATTTGAGTGCTGATAGGGTTTATGGTATCAATTACAACATGGCTTTATTGTTAAAGAGGACAAAATAAGAGTGGAAATGTGTAAAAATGACAGTGAAATTTTTTATTGGGTGAAAAGAACAAACCAAACAGTGGTATAGTGGATTCCACCGTAAAGACAATACAACCAACGGTATATTTTGAGTAACAAACAACGAAATTGTCCTTTAACACATGATTTTTTTCCACTGTCCTTAATCCTATTTTTCTACTTTTTTTTTGTCATTTATTACAACTCCCCCTACAACATTTATATATAATAATTTGGTACGGTGTCAATTACAAAATTTATATAGTGGAATAGTGGATTCCACTCAATTAAGATAATACAACCAACGGTGTATTTTGAAGAAACAACAGTTTAATTGTCATTTTAACACACGATTTTTTTCCACTGTCATTAATCTATTTTTTTCACTTTTTTTTTCGCTCTTTATTACAACTCCCCCTACAACATTTATATATAATAATTTGGTACGGTGTCAATTACAAAATTTATATATAATAATTTATAGAACAAAAAAAGGAAAGTAAAAAAAAGGATAAGATTCGAACCTGTATCCACGAATTGGAGCACCCACTGATCAACCACTATGCCAACTTGCACCAGTGTGAAACTTAATAATTTTCAGCCATTTTATATAAACCTATAAAATTTAAGGGGGAAGGGGCACAAAGACAAACAAAAATTAATAAAAATGTCTGGAATGACAAAAATAACATTTTCATGATTATAAAGGACAAAAATCACAATTGTTACTTTAAAATTGTTACTTCACGTGTTAATGTTAATTTGAGTTTCAGAATTATTACTTCATATTTACTCTATTCCACATTTGTTACTTCATATTTGTTACTTTTGTTCTTATTAAATTATAGTTTCTTTCTATCCCGATTTTTTGATAATTTTGTCATTCTGGACAAAATTCTAAAAATTTAACATGTAACTATGGGCCTCAGTATCGTGGCGCGAGTGGATCGCCCATCCCGCCTGGGCGGCGGCGCCCATTCCTTGATTAGACCATGGTCCTTGCATCAACAATGAATCCACTACCATTTCAATGTACCATAAAACCATGTGGAAGAACCATACCAAGTATCACGATGAACCGTATTGACCAATGCATTGCTTTTGTCGTGCCTCCAAGACATCAATGTGTTTAGGCTCAATTGTAGAATCCACCGTGATTTTTTGCTGATATAATTATGTGGTCTGAATACGGTAGATATAAAGAAAATTTATATAAAATATATTTAATTTACGGAATATGTATTTACAGTAAAAAAAAATATAACAATTGTTTCAGTGTTTTTTTCTTCCTATATTTGAATGGTGAACTCTATAAAATATAGTTTCGAAGCATTTACGGTATTTACTACAAATGTTCTCATAAAATTTCCTTTATATATATCTACCACACTCACCCAAATTATGTTAAATAAAGAATTTGATGATTTTATATTCGATGAGATTCTATAAATTTGAAAATGTAATCTTGAAATCAGTAAAATAGAGAATTAGTTAAAAGTAATTAAATACAGTGCTTCTAAATCTCAAAATAAGAGTTGTTTTAGTCTTTCAGATGTTTTCACAAGGAATATTTAGTAAATGAAAGACCTGAATTTCATTTTTTTTTTTTACCCAAAGGACGAAAGTTTTTATTACTAACCCGGAGAAAACCCGGGACTAAAAAGAGACCGGCACTACCCGGCACTTACAACAACCGGACCAACCCGGTACTGAAGCCCCGGCACTCAGCCGGAACAACAACAAAAAGCAACAACAACAACAACGTCAACAAATAGATAGATAGCCAGGGAGTGCTGAGTCAAAAGAGAAAAAAAATCTCCGGAAAAATTCCGATAAGCTGGCCAACAGACACGAATTCCCTGGGTCAATCCATCAATTGACAACAAAACAACAAACAATATTTACAGACAAACAAACAAAAGAAATAATAAAGCTAGCGATTAATCGCCGAAAGCAAAAGCGAATCCATTGAACCGGATGAACGCCATTAGAGCCCACCACCACCGACCGCCGCCTCCGGGCGAAGAACGAAGCCCGTAAGAGATGACTAACGCCTCCGTAAAAGAACGACTACCATAACCGCCAACTAAGAGCCCGGCCTTAGCGGTGTTATGTAAGCCACGCAAGCGGTGGGATACATCACCCGAAAAGGGAGATAGCCATGCCGATCTACAACAAAGAAACCAGCAGAGGGGAAGAACGATGAACCGCCAACGATCAGCCACCGGATCACCACCAGACCTCCACCAGAATCCACCGGAACACCACCAGCTAAAAGACAACCAAAAACTTTAAAGCCGCCACCACAGTCGGATCCAAAACCAACACACCACCGGCCATCATAAGACCACTGACTCCAAAGCAACACCTCCGAAGGACGCCGCGGAGCAAGAGCACAATAGAATGAGGAAATAAATCTACAAGATGTTGTATTGATATTCTAAATCGTTTTAATTTAAGGACATAGGAGTATATTTTGTGTTTCTTTTTAGGAGTATATTTTGTGTTAAAACTCATTTTTATTTAGGAATGAATGTTGGGGCCCAAACTGTTTTATATTTCATATGGTTCCCTAGGCCTTGAGAATATTTTAAAGGCCCAGAAACGGGCATTGTGTAATGGATGACAGCTTTATAGTACAAAGTTAGAGCAATAGCAATGGACTATATTTTGAAACCATTGTAGAATGCATATGGGTTGGGAATGTAATTTTTTTTTTTGCCAGGTAGACATTTGCAGTTCTTTTTAGATAAATACATTATGTAAAAGACAAGAATCATTGTACAGGCTCACACACACTTCACCACAACAAGGAAAATTCTGATTCAGGAAGTGTGTATTAGACTGGCCAAATCGGATGTATGACGCGAGTATCAAACTACAAAATAGTTTTATCACTTTATACATGTGGCATATATATATATATATATATATATATATATATATATATATATATATATATATATATATACACGAGGGTTAAGTCTAATATATCAGAACTACCCCTAAACAAGTCAAAATACAACTTTAATCTTGGTGGTGATTTTTATGTACAATGAACGGTATGCTTTAGAGCACATATATATATATATATATAACCGATCAAATATGTCTCAATTTCTCAAAACATTTAAATATGTGTATTTTTATACCATGTACATATATAATTACAATACGCAAAAAAAGTACGAAATGTATGAAAAGATAGACAATATGTAATAAATTATCTAAATAATTCATATTGTGTAAGAAAAACATACGCACTATTGGTACAGAAATTAAATATTACACAAAAACGAATTGTTATAGAGCATACCAAAACGATTTTAAAATTTTCAAACATACTTAATTCAAAATCCCTCACTAAAAGTGTACCCCTCAAATTAATTTCCAGCATCTTTTTATTTATTTCTTTCATTTTTCATAGATCTTCTCTATGAATTTTGTGATTTTGCTAACCAACTTTTGCATTTAACAAAGTATGGCCATTATATATAGTACCTGGATGGCTGGATGCCTATATGGCTGACTTTGTGTTAACATTTCTAGGGAGGAATCTCAAGTCTCAACACAAATCTCTTACAACCCATAACATCACACCCCCCCCCCCCCCCTCATGATTGTCCCATTATGGCATTTCCATGACGGGTCGTTTCTATCAGAGGGACTCACCAATAGAAAATCGCTATACGTGGTAGAATCTGGCCACACAGATGATTCACGAGGTGGAATACAAAGTGCGCTTGTGTGTGGAAATTGTGTGGTCCAGATGTTGACACTTGTGATAGATTCCATAATAAGGAGTCTCTAGGATAGAATTTTCCTGCCATGACTGTACACATGAAAAAGAACGACAAAAAAGCATGCTTCATAAACTTTGCAAGACTTTACTCAGTGGTTATTGACTTGGACCCTATATATATATATATATATATATATATATATATATATATATATATATAGGCGTTTGTCTTTTAGTCCTTTCCATTGTTATGTACATTAAAAAGTTATTGACTTTAGTTGTTACTTGTTACATCTTATGTTACAAAGTAATGGAATATATCATATATATCTACTGGCTGAATTGTAGTACCAACAATTTATTGATTTGATTGTTGGTTGTTTCTAGTTAGTTTGATAGAGAATAAATTCCCAACAACAAACCCTTATTTAAAATAACACAAAAATAAAAGATAGAAGAGAAAAAATGAAACTCGGACAAACCGTTAAATTTAGTAATTTACATAGTTCAAACGATGTGACTTATATCTACGGGTAAAAAGAAACAATTGCCACTTTAATGAAAAGTATAGAAAAAGTTCTCCTTTAGTGCATTAAATTGTAGAATTTGTTGGGACAGATTGTCCAAACTCTAAATGATAAGGAAACAGATTAGCATTTTTAATAACACCAATTGATTTTAATACAACGCTAAGTGCTTGATCCTAACATGGTATCGAAGCCAGAGGTCACGAGATCGAACTCTGGTTGGAACAATATTTAAAAAAATGGTGCAAGTGTTGGGACAGTTACCACACTTAAGAGGTGTTAGGATAGATTGCTCACACTTTGAAAAAAATTTGTGCAAGTGTTGAATGATAGATAGCCAACACTTAGAGAAGTGTTGGGACGGTTGTTAGCACTCTTAAATGATAAGGAAATAAAGTATCACCTTTATTAACACCAATTGGTTTTAAGATAACTGTGATAGCGCTTCATCCTAACAGAATCTGGTTCGATTCGGACATGAGATCGATTGTTTCTGGGTGCTCTTGAACAACCACTAAAAAACATGTTTTTTAGTTGCGGATTTTTTCACCACCAATCTGCCAAAGATTTTTTGTGGCTATCTGATCCGCTGCTAAATTCATGCTTGCTTTCGCCGCAAAAACTTTTATGCCCTTTCCAGGCGGTTTTTGGGCTCAGGTGCCCGGTAATTTTCATGGTTGTTTTTATCCTCTAGCAATTGACTAAAGAACTGCCATATAAGTGTGAAACATAAATATCTTGTAAACTCGAGTTAACCATTTTAGACGAAGCGATGATGACGGTCTAAACAGTTAACCTGATCCTTTATGCCTCACTTAGTGCTACCAGACCTAGGGTTCGGGAGCGCTACAATTGGTATCAAAACAATGTCATACCGTGAGAGACGGAGGGGGCACATTTAGAATACTCTGATAGGGACGCAACCAAGACAAGTCTTGGCGAGGACGGCCCTCTCTTATAAGGGGGAGAATGTAATGTCCCGCATAGTTAAAGTAGTAGAATTCTCACCCCGTGTAAGTGTGAGACATAATGGTCTTGACAACTCGAGTTAGCCCTTTTAGGCCAAGCAAGGACGATGGTCTAAGCAGTTACCGGATCCTTTATGTCACTTAGGGCTACGAGACCCAAGGTTTGGGGGCGTTACAATTACTCTTGAATTGCTATATTTCATGAGTAGCGCAGCTACATTTATCGAACGATGTTACTCAAAAATGCTTGTACAAGGCAACCCTTATTTCCTTAGTTGATTTGTGACCATGATATATGCTTATACTAGCAAATATGTTGTAGCTTAGAAGTCACTTTTCGGTGCAATAAATCATGTCATTGGCATCACATTCGCGACATCATAACCACACCATAGTCATCTTGACAGGAATCAAATTACTGAGAGCTACCATTTTTCGTTGGGACTACAATCTTCTTTCAACGGGCCGCGACCCAACTACTTAGAGTGACCATTATTCATCAACTGCGTAAGGACGATTGCGAGCATTGTGCATGTTATAAGGTTTCTGAGATTTTTAAAGCACGTCGTGGTATGGTTACATTGTGCCATAACACTAGAATGGTATGTACACAGTGTTTTCTTTTCCCACACTGCATTCACGATGTTGCATTTGTATCAAAACCATAACATCGTGAAACCCTCGTTTCTCTTCACTTTCTTCAAGCACTACACTCTCCTTTTCTTTTATCGTCTCCTCTGTTTTAATAAAGGGAGTTCTATAAAACATTCTCTTATTGCCTTAGCAGACAAGTGATAGATTGTTAGGCATGACATCCGAAAAGACACTAATGTTTTGTTTTAATCACTACAAGAAAATGGGTCTTTAATGAGGAGATTTTAATGAGGAGTCAAAATTCCGTCATTAAATGATACTAATAATGAGGAGATTTAAATTATTTTGTTGGTTGATGACCAAATGTGAATTCTCCTCATTATTTATCATATTTCTCCTCATTAATGATAGAATAAAAAAAATATCCTCATTAACTATACAAATTTAAATAAGAGTGTTGATAGAGGCACAACGAGTGACATAACGGTGATCTCCACCATTGATCATAATGACTTAAATTGATAATGATATAAATCTAAGACGATCAACGGTGGAGATCACCGGTGTCACTCATTATTAAGACAACCACATTATGTCTCTATCGTTAAATGGTAGTAATAATAAAGAGAATTTAATCATGTTATTTGTTTTAAGGCTTATGGATAAAAACACACAAAACACGGGACTCTATTTCATTCTCTTTTGCCCCCAAATTTCAGAAACCCTAAATCGAATTTTTTGTCAGCCAATGCTCAAATCCCTCAAAATCGAATTTTTTGTCAGTCATGGGGTTGATACCGGGTATATACTTGCACTTGTGATCGTAATGTGATCGTATCAACCTCTTTTTCTCTTTACTATAGATTGAATATTAATCGTAATGTGATTATGAACTCATGACCTTTAAGGGGTGGCGTTGCATTTGGCGGTATGGCTGGCTATGTGGTGCCTTCCTTAATCTCGACGATTTTAGCATCACTCGGGGATTGGTAGCTAGGAATGAAAATCACAAAGATAGAATCCACTCCTTTTCTTGGAAAAGGAAGTAGATGGACGGTTCCCCGTTTGTTAATCATGATATTGATCGATTTCCCGCATCTTTGATATGATAGATGAATACCGGTCACTGTTGTTCAAGGATAAGATGTTATTGAGAGCTCTCGCATACAATACCTTGCTCTATTTACGAGTTGTCCATGGATGGTTATCCATAGGTAAATGTTAAATTAGTGGCACTCAGTAACTGCTATGAGTAGTGGAGTAAATATGTGCTACATCCGGAAAATTGCACTATCTGCTTTGTGCATCTTGATATGATGCCAATATTAATGAGGCGGGTGATTCAACTGAATAGTTTGGTTTGTCGCTCGAATAATTGGAGCTTCTGAATATAGACTCATAGTTCCCGACTTGTCTTCTCGTGAAGCGTAATGTAAGAACTTCTCGATAAAACTGAGAAAAATGTTTTCTCGACGGATTGATTAAGCGTGGATTATTTATGTGATAAATGATAGAATAGGAAAAAATGCTTTTCCTAATTCTAAGTGTCAGCATGTCTTTGATGGGAAATCGGTTTTCTAAATAAATTTAATATAATTTACATATTTTAAGACAAAATTATGTAGAAAATGGGAAATGGTTTCTCTCTTTCAACTCTTAGCTTATTTCATCAAAGATGGGATCTTTGGAGGCTTAATCAGGCAAGGATCAAGAATGTGTTTAGGGGTTCACCACCGGAGACTTTGTCGGAAGCTTTTAGATTCCATTTCATCTTCATATTCTATACCAAGTGTTGCTATAATTATTTTACCCCCCTTATGTATTAGATCTAATAATTTATTCAATATATATATAATTTATTGCTCTGTTTTCGAGCAAAATTTCCGTTTCCGGGGAGGATTGGACGAGAAAATGGGCTAAGTAAGTTTATCATTTAGAGAAGGCATCTTTATTGGTATCTAATTACATCCCATCTTAATTACAATTATAGTTGGTGATCCATTTCAATTGAAAGTAGCCCCACACCATATATTTTGTCAATGAAGACCAAATAGTTAATTAATGCAAATCTAAAATAAAGACAAAACTTGACATTCTATATTAAATTCTACAACATAATAAAGGCATCTGTGCCATCTGTTATCACTGACATGTACGTATATGTGTCTAGGCGCGGGCGTATGTGAAAGACGCTGAGACACATGAGTTTGAGCGGTCAAATCACTAAATTAATATTGTAAAGAGTAATGATAGAGGGACAACGGATGTCACAACATGATCTCCTATCCTTGATTTTAATGAGTCCACATCACAATCAATTAACACTCTATCATTACTCTATTGGAAAAACATTATTGACTTTAATTTCCTCCTTTGTGGTTGGTGATGCACTTGTAAACGTTTTAATTCACTTAATACTAGTTTTAAATATAATTACAAGTCGGATGGTGCATACTATTAGAACAGTCGCATCGTTATCCATCTCTTAACATATTCTTTATTTTGCATACACAAACATTATTTTTTTCTTCCTGTTTTACATAATTTCTACATTGGGTGAGCTGTATCAAAATAATTATTATACAATATTAAAATAACTACAAACCAAAAAAAAAATAAAAAATAGCACAAGGGGGTGTATCTCATCAAGGATTCCCTTTGAAAGCGTCTACGACTGCATGATGTTGTAGGGGGTGTTTCAAGGGAGCTTCTAAGCAGGATCTGTCTGCCAACTTTGGATAGGCTTTTCATCTTCCAAAGCTTCTTCTTTATTTAGTTTGTCAACAATGTAAGTATAGTTTCTTTTTACCACTCTTGAGTGAATGAGAAAGACTCAAAGATAGAGACCAAGGTTCTCAATATGTTGCATATTAAGAGTCTGTTGAATCAAGGTCCTCAATGATGTAGAAATGTTCTTAGAGGTATAGAATTTGGTTTACTGAATGCTTATGCTCTGTCTAGAAGCGTCACCAGACAATATTAGGTCATTTGCAAAGAATAAGTGGGACAGAGTTAGACCGTGTTGTTGAAATAGTGTCCTAAACCCAATCGGGTTGGACCGGATCCGACCGGGTCGGATCATTTTTACTATTTCTTTATGTTTATATGTATATTAAATGGCTTTTCTGTTGTCATATAATTGCTCTTTAAAAGAACCAATTATGAATTGTTATATGATGACGTCCTTAGTATTAAACTGTGATAGAGAAACCATGATAGGCGATTATTGTTGATGAGATCTCTAATCACTTTAATAAGTTTGATACTTAAATGTCTCTAGTCATATGTACTGTCAAATAGGACATTGATAGTATGATCAGACTAGTACGTATTGGATGTCTTCTATCTTATTGAAGATGGGGATAGATCTCGTCTATCGAAGTATAAAGACACTTGGACTGTACGTGGACATGTATTAGAGAATGCGTACGTTAGACTGACCCACTTACATTAAGTGTCGCATAATATGGCAGTTGTGTAATTATCCTTAAAGACCGGAGTCTTCATGGCATCACGGTGTGGATTGTCATGCTTTGACACTATTGAGATTTCCCCTATCCATGGGGCGATCGTGCAGTAGTGATTGGGTGTGATACTGAAGCATGCAGAGTATACATGTTAGTTCGTCCGGGAATCACGTATCCTATGATTGGGAGTGAATATCTGAAATGACCTTCTTATAAGGAATGTCTAGCTCTCGTGAATTTTTGCAAAGTGGGAGTAAATGTGTTATTCTGAGAGAGCATGATATCTAGATTATAAGATACGATCATTAATGTATTGACACTCGAGATACGATCGTATGAATATTATTACTGCGATAGGATTGTAATTTACACGGTAATTGTTTCACATGAAATGTAGTAGTCATTGCATTTGACTCTTACGATGATTGGGGGTCACGGTTTGTTGCTAGACGTTATCCCGTGATCATTAGGTATGAAGGACATTTTCATAATTTGCACTTTGTATTTACGGACAACATATTCAGAAGCCTATCGGGTCACACACATATGAACATCAAGTCAGATTAAAATGTGGTTATAGTTGAAGACCAAATAAGGAAAGTTTATCTCATTCTATAAAGGTTATAGTGGTAAATTAATATGGTGGTATTTATTTATTATGAATAAATATAATACAAGATATTAATTATATTGATTAATTAAATACACATATGAAGTGTACATGTGTCGAAATTAATTGTGTAAATTGATACACATGTATTTTGTAAATTAATTAATCATAGCATTGTTTTAATTAAAGAATATTCCGGATGCCAAATCTTTGCCTAAGGGGCGCATGATTTAAGTATATAGGATACATTTGAATTGTTCAATTTAATTAATAAGATTACCAAAATATTAATATTAGATATTAATTGATTTCGGAAAAATAGATTTATGGTAATAAACTAAATATAGTCAATATAAGATATTCATAATATATTGGAAATAGTTAATATAATATATTGAATATTAATGAGATAAATCAATCCAAGAGATTTTCCTTATTTTATTAGGAAAAAGGTTTTCTCTCTCATCAATCTACTAGAAGCTAATCTCAATCATATTGGGTAATGAAAGTGGCGCCCCAACCTCTATTTAAGGAAGGTTTGACTAGCTCTTTTGTACAACACAATTCCAAGAGCTAATAGTTCTTGTGAAAAATAGAGAGTTTCTAGGGAGAGATTTAGAGAGAGAAAAGGTCGGTCTAGAAAAAAGGGTTTTTCTAGTAGAAATCCTTTGGTGGATTCCGGCGGGTTGTTCGTGTGGACTAGCGGTAGAGGCCGAACGTTTGGTGGCTACGTGCATCGCTACTCTCCTTGGACGGTCAAAGCGTCGATCTTTTATATGAACCAAGGTAACCACTGTCTACTAGCTTATTTGTTTATTGCTTAAATGAAGTCGATTCTGGTTAAAAGGAAATAAAATTTTGAATTCCGTTGCGTTCCCGCGTACATTTCCTAACAGTGGTATCAAAGCGAGTTTCGAGCTCAAGCAATAAGAATGTTAATTTGCGTAGTTAATTTTATCGTTTAAATCATGTAATTAAAAGATGAAAGATTTTTTATTCCCAAAAGTGATACACGAAAAGAAAAAAAAGTTCGGCCATGGTGGTGCTCGGCCGATCGGCGGCACCACCACCGTGTGATCACCGGCGGCTGCAGCGGCCTCCGGGCTGCTGGCGTGATGCGGTGGTCCCCGGTTTTTGTTTTGTGTATTTTGTGTTTCGATATGGTTCATAGTTGTGATTAATATATACCTCCTTTGTTTAGTTGTGTCAAATGGCTAACTAATGGTTCAAATAGTTTGGGTCATTGGGATGCCACATGGCATTAAAATAATAATGGTCTTTCCAAACTTTGTTTGGAATAGGCCTAGACCTTTTTCAAATATTTGATTTTGGAAAAAACCTAGGCCGAGGCCACTCTCAAAATTTTGATTTTGAAAAGTGGCCAGGCATATCAACCAAAATATTGGTCTTTCCAATTTTTGTTTGAAATAGGCCTAGGCCATTTTTCAAAATATTTGATTTTGGAAAAAAGCCCCTTTCAAAATTTTGATTTTGGAAAGGGCCAAGGTAGATGCATTTTGGTTTAAGAAACAAAAGACATCCCTTTTGATTAGGAATCAAAAGGAAAAGAAACAAAAACTGACTTAATTTTAATTTTGATTTATTTTAGAATAGTTATAATTAATTTAAAATTAAAATTAAAATCGTTTAAAATTAACCGTTAATTTTATTTCGATTAGAATCATTTAATTAATTAAATGTTAATTAGTTAATCGATTGGATAAAATTATTTAATATATTAAACGTTAATCGATTAATTAAGACACAAGTTGTTAGTTTTTAATTTTATCTTTTTCATAAGATGTTATTGTATGGATTAGATATAGTAGATATAATATGATTATATGAACCCCGATTGATAATGGACTTGACCGATAGGATAGATGTGATTGATTTAATTTTTCTGTTGGTGTAAAAATTGTCCTAGACCGTTATGGAAAACGTGTCCTAGTTTAACTTTCTGCATTTATCCCATTCCCGTTAGCTCCCCCCGTGTACGGCTGGTGTATTTATTTTATTAGATAGAATTAAATGTAACAAGAATGAAGCAGAAGATGGAGACCAAAGAAAGAAGAATAAAGATCCCATTGGAGATGACGATTAAAGATCCTATTGGCGGTTGCATTTACTGTTAGATTGTGACCAGCGGTTTAAATCGATTTGTATTCGAAACCACACCTAGGAAAAGTCCATGATCATACCGGTTAGTTTATTCATTTATTTATTTTGTGTTTGTATTTATTTTATATGATACGACAGATGCATAACTAGGCACGATCTAGATGAATGTGTAGGATATATGTCTATAGAGATAGATATACATGATGAGACCATAATTAAATTAATTAAGAGAAATAATTCAAAATTAATTAAGTGAATTAATTTACATAAATACTTCCACCTGAAAAGAATCAAGTTGAAATTGCCTCCCCATATTATAATGAAGGTGAAGAGCCCTTGTTCGGATCCAAATCATCAGCCAAAGCAGGGGGTTGACCTACCTCGGGTATATCGTCATTATCGAGATATGATAGTATGAGATCTCATGAATATTGGGGTTATGACTTGACTAAGAATTCTCTCGGCCACCAGCCAAAGCGGGGTCGTTTAAATTTTAGAGGCAAGGGTTTGACTATTTTATAAGATGAAAATTGTCAAAGAGTTGACTAGTCAAACAACAAGAGTCGTATAAGATACGATTGACAAAGAGTTGTCTACCTATCAGACTATTTTTGGCCCACCAGCCAAAGCGGGGGTCGCGGTAGTTTACTAGGATCTTGCCCACTAAAGAAATTAATAATTCTTGAAAGCCAATTGAGAGTAGTTAACTAGTGGGAGCAAAATCATGAACCAGAAGACCATTTTTGATTTTGCATGTGTAAACAACAACACTCTTTTATCTTTATTTTTATGTTGTAGTTTTAGCAAACTTTATATTTATGTTTTTATTCTTGATAGTAAAACCAAATTATGATTGTTACCTTTTGAGAAACGTTCTCAAATATGGTTAAGTAATTTTAATCCTTTTAAAAATAAGCAATGACGCGAGCAACCCCATTATAGTAGTTAGAGACAAGGAGACTACATATATGATGCAGTGTTCCAAGACTTTAATTATTAATGAGAACGGAAGCTAATATGCTTAAATCACTTGAAATACGTTTCAACGAATTAATCATATATTGGATACAATCCAATATGATCATTCTGTCATACGATGACAATTAGTTCAAATGTTGAATAAGAATGACCGCATCGAATTTTGGAAAGGTTGTTTTCAAAATTACAAGATTTAATTATTGACTTATTTCTTTAATCATTGCTTAAAGGTTAATCAAATAGTCAATGTTTTGAATACGATTCAAATGGTTAAATAAACTATTTAATAAACTTCAGATTTTTTTTATGAAAGGAAATTAAAGACATAGCTCTTGTGATCTTTCTTAAGTCTTATGAAGACTACACTAAGAAAGATTTACAAGTGCATAAAGGATTGAAAGAAAAGTTAGGGCGTGTGCTTAAAGTAGTGAACTTATTGAAGTCTATATTCTAGGCAAGTGAGTTAAGATAAATCTATCTAAGTTCAAGTCAACTCTTAGATATATGATATCTTATGAGTATGATTAAATTAGAAAGATTAAATACGGAATACACTTAGATTCAAAAGTGAAGCAAAAGTTGCAACATTTTCGGCTTTGTTTTCTGAGTCTGGTAAAATGACAAAGGAGCTAAATAAATGTTATTGCGTTCCGGTTCTTATGAAGAACATGAGCTCAGTTGTTTGTTAGGATTTAGTAGACATATTCAATTGTAAGGAATAAATGTTATTCCGATAAAGTTGAAAGGTTACTGAATCTAACATATTAGATTGATGTCACTGCATAGTTGATATAGGTGAAAAATCTCAACTAAATATTTATATGGCTGTTATCCTTGATATTTGTGGTTGTTCTAGATGTCGGCTCTCTGGAAGAGAAACGTATAATCAAATGTCATTCAGATGATATTTGAACCATGTGATTATGAATCATGTGGGTGATACGTATCTTATCTAAAGATGACTAAAATACCCTTTTATGAAAAGGTTATAAAATCTAGAAAAATTGTCTAAAGCCTAAGCATACCGATGTTTGTTGGCTTATTACAATTAATGCCGCAAGTAATTGTTTATTTCTCTCTATGACTATTTTTAGAAATAGTCAAGTGTACTCAGTGAAGTGCATAATTTGGAAAGCCCGATGATGTATTATTTTTATATGATTAAATATACGTTATATTATTATGTTTTATTAACGAATTCTATATAAAATATATGAAATTATGGTATAAAATGTTAGTCTTTATAATTTAGAGTATTTAGTAATAATAATAATAAAAAGTTGTAATTTTGTACCGATTTTAGTAAATCGGAGTGTCTTGTCAGATTTACGTGGGTATTTATGATGTTTTATTGCAGATTTAGAACCCGAGACCCCGAGAATCGACATATTAAAGTATAATCATATCTCTGGAATGATTTAGAGAGTGCCACGAGCTTAAATGGTCAATTGAAAAGTTAAAGTGGACAAGTGGCCAACCAATCCTGATAAGTGGTAATAGAAAATGTCTTCGACAAACGAATGGCTCATCAAAACAATATTTTCAGAGAAAGTGTTCTTCACGAAAGTTGTAGATTTTTCCGAGAGCTTTCCAATGCAATTTAAATTATGAAGATTGGAGGTCTACAACTTAAACAGTGATCAAGTGGCTAATCGATTTGGATTAAGAAAAATCGCGTAAAAGCTTCGGAGGAACACGAGGTTATCAAGAAGGCGTTATCTGGAGAAGAGTCCTTCATGAAAGTTGTAGAGTTTCTCGAGACCTTAATTTTGGCATTTCGTTTGCAATTTTTGGAGGGCCAGAACTCGAGATATGAATTTTAGAAGTTTAATAATTATATATAAAAAATAATATCTTCATCGCACATGCTGGAGTGATCAAGTTAGTGGGGGTAATCATTATACCGGACCGATCCGGCTTGATCCCGGACCGGTCCGGCCTTGAGACCTTTGTCTATATAAAGGATTTGATCGAGAGAGCGTGACGAAGTACCAATATATATATACATCTCATATATATATATATCTCCTCTCTTTCTTTCCTTCTCTTTTCTTTTTAATTTTTAGTTGTAGTTGTAAATAAGGCCTTACGCCGTAATAATGTAGTTTTAGTATCGTTATAATGCTCGGGAAAATCTCGGAAGTCGGTTTTGCTAAAGAAGTTGTAATGTCCGGAAAATACGATTTACGAATCAATCTGCCGTATTCGATAAACTTTTCTTAAGTATTTATGTTTGTTTTTATATTTTTCGTTGTTATAATGTTTTTAGGCTAAATATAATACTGGCCAAAACTATGTAATCGGTTTTATTTCGATCTTTTCGTTAAAGAAATGTTGTTAAGTTAAAATGACTAAAATTGAGTTAATTGAATCTTTTTCTATTTTGATCGTATTCGTATTGACATATTTAACCGATCTGAGGAATTCATAATCTAATTATGAATTGACGCCTCGTAGTCAGGATATGAAATAAAAGATAGAAAAACCGGAGGGTAAAATTGGCCGTGTGAACAACGTGATAACGGAATCCGATTTCCTAACCGGGGGTAAATTTGTTTTGGGAGAAATGAATTTTATTATAATTTGTACTCGAGATCGTAATAATGTTAAATCATCAGTTTAATTGAAACTTAAACCGGAAAGTTAAATCGTCCGGCTTTGACAACCGGAGCCTTTAAAATAAAATTGACCGTTTGACGAACGGAATGACTCCTTTTTATCTAAAGGTAGATTTGTACTGACCTGCTGTTGATTAATTCATTTACCGTAATGATTGTGGACCTTGGGTGATGCAATGGACATATGACAATTTCATACGCTCGTGTGAGGAGGAATTGTTTACCTCGAGAGTGCACCGTTTCACTTACTCAATTGGACCTAAAATAAAAGGAGAGATCGAACACATTTCAATTAATCGAAAATCATTATAAACCAATTATATAAGTTTTGGCCATTCTCTAAAATTATCTTTATATATTGGTATCTATATATTTATATCTATATATATACTTTGCAATTTATGTACATCTATATATATTTATATATCTATATATATTATATTAGAATAACTTTTAAATTACGTATTTATTTTATGTTGACTAGAATAGTAGTGATCTGTGTTATAAAATTGCGATTTAGATCGAGTTAATAACGACTTCTTTGGTGTTTAACCACACGTAAAAGAAATTACCAAGTTTCCGAGAGATTCGACACTCGACTCACCATACTAGCACCACAATTTGACCCGTACACTTGCCGGTTAGGATCTGTATAGCCTAGGTATTGTCCGTCGACTTTACGCGCGCCGTTTCCAAGGTTAGGTTTAGGCGGTGTCGACATTTTTGGCGCCGTTGCCGGGGACCGTCGCTAATTTCTTTTATGTGTCTATGGTTACTACTTGTATTAGCTTAAAATTCTAGAATAAGTCAACACTTTTCTTATCTCATTTCTATTTTATTTTTAGTTGGTTGTTACCTTTTAGGAAAATTACCAATTTTAACTACTATCAATTTCGTGTTATTTTCTATTTTAGTTAGTTGATGACCGTAAGTGGTAAGGCCCTCTCACTCCTTATAAGCCTGACATAAACACTTACGAAAGGCGCTTAAGAGTAGAGAGTAAACGCGGTCATACTAATCGTGAAATCGACCAAGAATCATCTTCAAACATAAATACGAGAATGGTCAAAATCGGTGATGAAACACCGAACAAGAATTTGGAACATGCTCTGGGGCATGGACAAAACCTGTTAACCCTAATAATAATAATAATAATAATAATAATCAAAATCGGAACCGAATAATCGTAATAATCCACCAAACCCGAGACCTATCTGTGATCAAACCGTCCGGAAGAAACAGGACTAATAATCCCATCCTTTTACCTAATGAAGGAGCGAATAATTTGAAATTAAGTCTCATCTTTTGGTTTAATTGACGCAAGAGCCCAATTCCTAGGAGAGGATGATGAAGATCCACATCATCATCTCTATCTTTTTGAAGAAGCTGTGCAATCTGACCAAAAGTCAAGGTGCTCATAAGGAATTAACGAGAATGACTATGTTTCCTTTTTCTTTAAAAGGACGAGCCCGAGATTGGTTTATGTCTCTTCCACATCATTCACTTACTAGTTGGGAGGAGATTCAAACTGAATTTCTGAAACAATATTTCACTCCTGGACGAAATTTGGAATTAAAAGTCGAGGTTGCTAACTTTAGACAAGGATCTGAGGAAACTCTTGGGAATGCGTGGGAAAGGTTTAAAAATTGTTAAGAGCGTGTCCCGATCATGGTTATTCCTTAGATATGCAAATTCAACTCTTCTGTCGTAAATTGAGAAAAGACTCACGTGCGGATGTAGATCATGCATGTGGTGGTTCGTTAATGATGAGTGAAGCTCAAACAGTTTACGATGCTATAGAAAGATTTCCAAAAATAACGTAATGTGGGAAACCGGTTCTAGCACCGAAAAAGTAGCTTTTGCAGAGAGAATGTACGTCTAATACGGAAGTTCTAGCACACTTGGAGAATTTGAGTAGGAAATTTGATGGTTTACAACGAATAAGAACCAAAATTCGAAAATAGTACACCAAATGAATACTCAAGTCATGATAATGTGTCATTAGGGAGTGAAGAACCAACAGGATATTCAAGAGAGGAGGTGAGTTTTCTTCAGCAGCATAGGAATTTGAACAATGCATACTCAAACTCGTTTAATGCTATTAGAAGAGATCATCCTACTTATCGATGGTCCTAAAACCCTAGTAAGCCAGGACAACCGCCATATCCAAATCCATATAGAATAATAACCAAGTTTATCAAGAAAATACATCTAATCGAATTTACAATCATTACCAAGATCCTATCCTCAACATACCACTCAAAGTATACCAAGAACTCGAGTTCAACTCAACTGCGAAAGGAGTTGAAAAATGGGAAAAACTAATGGAAAATATGATGGGTGTAGTATCTACTCAAGCTAAGAATATGGAAACAATGATGACTTCTATTGGTACAGTCACTAAAGATATGAGTACAATAAAAACATCTATGAGTGGACATGATACCAGAATGAGAACAATAGAAGCCTCATTGAGGAATATGGAAGATCATTTGAGTAGGGAAGGTGAACGTAACAACAAAGAGAGACCCCTGGAGGATTACCAAGCAACACTGAAAGAAACCCAATAGAGGTAAATGTTGTAGTTACGAGAAGTAGGAAGCTCAGTGGAAGCAATGGAGTAGAAAACTTCGGGAATAATGAAGTAGAAAATGATTTAGATGGAAAGAATGATGAAACTAAAGATGAAATTGAATTCACTGATGAGGAAGAAGAAATTATAGATAATTTCTTGAAAAGGAATAGAAGTTTGGAACCTGAAAATGAAGGTGAAAATTGGGTAAAAATCCCTAGGATTTTGAAAGACCCTATGGATAAAGATTTAAGGAATTTATTCAAGGAACATGTCAGAATAGATGAGAAACAGGAAGAACCGAAAAAATCTGAAGTAGAGATTGATTCAGGGAACAATTTAAAGGAAAAAATTCAAGAACCTGAAACATGGCGACTAAGTAATACTCAAAGGTTTAAGGAAAAAGGAAAAGAGAAATTGACTAAGGAGCCAAAGGTTATAGATTTAGAATCTTTACCTTACCCTCCTAAAGATCTAATCAAAAAGGCAAAAACTGATAAGAAGTATGCTCGTTTCCTTGATGCTTTTCGTCATCTTCATGTTAATATCCCTGTTATTGAAGCTCTGATTAATATACCTGCCTATGGAAAGTTTCTGAAAGATATACTATCAAATAAGAAAAAATTAGAGGAATATGAGAATATATGCCTAAATGAAGAATGTTCTGCAATTCTGCAGCATAAGTTACCACCTAAACTGAAAGATCCCGGAAGTTTTACGATTCCATGTGAAATTGGAGGATTTCTGTTTAAGAAAGTCTTATGTGATCTTGGAGCTAGTATAAATCTCATGTCTTATGAGGATTATAAAAAGCTAGGCATAGGAAAGCTTACTAAGACTGAAATGACTCTGCAAATGGCAGATAGATCGATTAAGTACCCTAAAGGAATGATTAAGGATGTACTGGTTAAAGTAGACAAATTCTATTTTCCAGTAGATTTTGTAGTTATGGAAATGGAAGAAGGATATTCAGCGCCTCTTATTCTAGGTCGTCCATTTCTAGCTACAGGAAGAACTTTAATCGATGTTCATAAAGGAGAGTTAATTTTGAGAGTCAATGAAGATGAAGTTGCTTTCAATATTTTCAAAGCTATGAACCATCCATATACATCACCAGGATCATGTTCTTTTATAGAAGATATTCATTACATACTATGATAATCGATTACCAACTTTTGAAGACAGATTAGAAGAATGCTTAACCCTGTCTATCAATAAAGAAGATGAGGAAGACATTGAAATGAAAGAGATAATCCTTTCTCTAGATAAAGGAAGCTTTACTTTTAAGCCACCATGGCATAAGTATTTGGAGTTAGAACTAGAAGGACCGGTTCTTAAATCGTCAATAGAAGATCCGCCAAGAATGCGGAATTGAAGCCGTTACCTTTAAATCGAAATATGCTTTTCTTGAAACTCGATAATCTATTACCGATTATTATTTCATCAACTTTAATCGAGCAACAAGAAGATCAATTAATAAGAATGTTAAGAAAGCATAAGAAAGCTTTTGGATGGACGATTGCCGATATTCGAGGTATTAGCCACGAGATTTGTGTTCATAAGATAATTTTGAAAGAAGATGCTAAACCTTGTATTCAACATAACGCCGCCTCAACCAATTCTGATTAATCGTTAAGAAAGAGGTGATTAAGCTATTAGAAATGGGAATAATCTTTCCTATATCAGATAGTGAATGGGTGAGTCCAACTCAAGTTGTACCAAAGAAAGGAGGTTTCACAGTGAAAGAGAATGATAAGAATGAATGGATTCCAACAAGGGAAATTACAGATTATCGAATGTGCATTGACTTTAGAAAACTAAATGATCATACTAAGAAAGATCATCATCCGCTTCCATTCATAGTTCAAATGTTGGAACGTTTAAGTGGTCATAAGTATTCTTGTTTCTTAGATGGTTATTCGGGTTATTTACTGATTTTCATTGCAAAGAGAGATAGGGAAAAGACTACTTTCACTTGTCCTTATGGAACTTTTTATGTATAAAAAGAATGCCGTTTGGTTTATGTAATGCTCTGCTTCGTTTCAAAGATGTATGATGTCTATATTTTCTCGATATGGTTGAGAAATTCTTAGAAATTTTATGGACGACTTTAGTGTTTATGGAGATTCTTTTGGTAAATGTTTGTCGACTTAGAAAGAGTTTTACAACGTTGTGAGGATACCAATTTAGTTCTAAACTGGGAAAAATGTCATTTAATGGTATCGAAGAAGGAATTGTTTTAGGTCATAGAATCTCGAAATAGGAATTGAAGTTGATAAAGCTAAAGTCGAGGTGATTGAAAATTACCGCCACCGATTAATCTAAGGACTCTAAGAGGATTTCTTGGACATGCGAGGATTTTATAGGAGATTTATTGCATTTTTCAAAGATAGCAAAGCCTCTAAGTCATTTACTTGAAAAGAAGTACCTTTTAACTTTGATAGTAAATGTATGGAAGCATTTAAGACCTTAAAAGCGAAGTTGATTACTGCACTAGTATTGGTAGCACCAGACTGGGATTTGCCTTTTGAGATTATGTGTGATGCAAGCGATTTAGCTGTAGGAGCTGTTTTAGGTCAAAGGTATAACAAAATTCTCAAAGCTATTTACTATGCATCCCACACATTAAACGCACTTTCGACTTAATTATGCAACTACTGAGAAAAGAAGCTGTTGGCTGTAATTTTTGCCTTAGATAAGTTCAGATCTTATATTGTTGGTTCTAAGGTAATAATCTACACAGACCATTCAGCTCTGAAGTATTTACTGAGTAAGAAGGATGCGAAACCACGTCTTCTTAGATGGATTCTCCTACTTCAAGAATTTGATATTGAAATTAAAGATAAAAAAGGAAGTGAGAATGTAGTAGCAGATCATCTAAGTAGAATGGAGATCGAGGAAGAGATAGGGAATGAAATTAAAGATTCATTTCTGATGAACAACTATTTAGAATAGATACTCCTTCAACCATGCAGTTATTAAAAATAGAATTCCTTCTAAGGAAATCTCACCTTGGTTTGGAGATATCATTAATTACTTAACTCGTGATTATATTCCGTCTCATTGGACTTGGCAATGAGAAAAGAAATTCTTTTACGACTTAAAATTTTATTCTTGGGAGGAACCGGACCTTTTCCGTAAATGTTCGGATGGGATAATCGAGAAAATGTGTGCCTGATAATGAAATTTTAAGTATTTTATCGTTTTGTCATGATCGTGAGGCGAGAGGTCATCATGGAGGATGGAAAAGCGCTTTTAAAGTTTTACAATGTGGTTTTTATTGGCCTACACTATATAAAGATGCTTATAAATATGTTAAATCTTGTGAATCTTGTCAAAAATGGGGAAATGTATCTAAAAACATGAAATGCCTATGCAACCTATTTTAGAATGTGAGTTATTTGATGTTTGGGGTATAGATTTCATGGGACCTTTTCTATATCGTTTGGAAAAAGATTTATTCTTGTAATGGTAGATTATGTTTCAAAATGGGTAGAAAAGTGAAGCTCTTCCCACTAATGATACCAAGGTTGTCATACGATTCCTTAAAAGAACATATTCACTAGATATGGCATTCGAGGCGATCATTAGCGATAGAGGTTCACACTTTGTAATCGACCATTTACTAAGTTAGTTGAGAAATATGGTGTAATGCATAAACTAGAACGCCTATCATCCATAAACCGGTGGTCGTGCAGAGGTGTCAAATAGAGAGATCAAACGAATCGTGGAAAAAACAGTTGATTCAAATCGTAAAAGCGGGCGCTTAAATTAGATGATGCATTATGGGCGTCTGAGCGACTTTTAAAACACCAATTGGTTGTTCTCCTATAAGCTAGTCTTTGGTAAGTCATGTCATCTCCCGTTGAGTTAGAACACCGAGCCTTCAGGGCTATTAGATTTCTAAATTTCGATCCTAAGGTCAAGCCGGTGATCATAGATTGCTTCAATTGATGAAACTAGAAGAATTTCGTCTCGATTCTTATGAAAACGCTTGAATCTACAAGAGCATACGAAGTCTTTCCATGATAAGAGAATCTTTAGCGTGAGTTCCATGTAGGTGATCGAGTGCTTTTGTACAATTCACGTTTAAAGTTGTTTCGAGTAAGCTTAAATCAAGATGGACGAGTCCATTTAAAGTAACACGGGTTTACAAAGCTGGAGTCGTTGGACTAAGCTCGATGGAAATACAACTTTTATAGCCAATGGCCACAGAGTAAAGTTATTTGTGGAGGAGAAGGAATCACACTGAAAGAAGAAATAATGCTCTTGATTGATCCCCGACAAATTGAAAAAGCGAGAGGAAAATGAAAAAGCTGAAAAGCGAGCTGGAATCGAATCACCAATACCAGTGCTATCTATCTTTACTCTACTTTTCCGTAATTTTAATTATGTTTAAACTCTTTTAGTCTTTTACCGGATAGAGCGTAAAAGAAGCTGGATGTCTTTTAGATAGAATAGGAGTTTTTATTTTACTTTTGAAATTAGGCCTTGATAAAGATGTCGCGTTTTCTATAGAAGCTTTAGTTTTTGAACAAAACAAGAAATTGTTGAGAGAGATCAGATTGAGAGAAGTATGTAATGGAACATCAAGAAGTGCGATAAAAAAGAAGGGCAAAGTTTCTAATGAGATCTGAGAATCTGTGGAAAAAGTGAACATGTTGACGCTGTGGGAAAAACACAACCAAATCCAGGATGAGTGTTTGAATATTGTTAGGAAGGGAACGATTAGGTGGTTATCCGAAAATCCCGATGGAATTCCGAGAGATAATTCAAATGCCTCGTTTTTAGGAGTTAGGTTGATTGAGCGTTATATCAGAACTTTGGAAGATTTAGAAATCAAAGAATCAGGAACCCTTAAGTTTCGAGTCTTTTATTTTATTTTATTTTATAAAATTTTCGCATAACTTCTGAGAATTTTATAATTGGATCTTTATGAAAATTTGAGGAGTTTTATAAAAGTTTTATAAAAGTTGTTTTTTTTGTTTTAATGTAAACGTTTTATAAGAGTTGATATAAATTTATTAAATTTTTATAAGCTTTTTATTAAAGTGTTATAAAGATTTTATTAAATTTTTAGAAATTGTTATAAAATTATAAAAGTTCCTTCAAATTTTATTTTTAGTAAGTTTTAAAATTTTATAAACTTATTTTTAAGATTCTAATTAAGTTTTATTAGGATTTGTATAAGTTTTATTCAAAAATCATAAAAGTAAAAAAATCGAAAAAATAAAATTTTGGGCACGGACCGATCCGCCTTAACCGGACAGTCCGGTCTAAAAACATAAAAAAGGCAGGGACCATTCTTTTTTTCTTCTTCTTCTTCCTAATTTTTCCTTTACACCATAAAACACCAAACCCCACCACTCAAAATTTTTATCAATTCTTCCACAAAATTCACTCTCACTACTACCACTACTTGATTTCTTCCTCTTTTCATCTCTTCTCTTCAACACAAATTTAAAAAATCAAAAGGAGCAAAAACAAGCTTCATTCATCGCGACTTTAACACTTTTCCGGCCTACTTTTCAACGTTTTTTCTACACTATAAGGTATAATATAGTTTATTTAGTTATCAATTTAAGTATTTTCATAATTTTTAGATTAATTTCAACTGTTTTGATTTTTGAGTGTGTTGTGACATTTTTATTTTTGTTGTTTTTGTTGTTGCTTTTGTTGTTGATTGGCATTACCAATATCGTAGAATGGCCGAGTCGAGTACTAGAGTCTCTAAAAAGAAAATCAAAATTCCAATTTCAACTCCCGTCGTGAGCACGTAATTTTATCACTGAGGAGGAAGCCGTAAGCTTTGAAAAACCGCATCACCTGAGGCTAAGAAAGCGTATCACGAAAATCTATAGTAAGTGTGATGTTACGGTTGAAAAAGGATTAGACTTGGATGACTTAGGTGATGAAGTTAAGAATATCTTTAGAAAGCGTCGGTGGTTTTAGATTTAGCGACGAGAAGGGAAGGGAGATTAACACGACTATAGTAGGCGAGTTTTATTCGGTTTTATCTACTTTGTCGGAAGAACGACTTACTCGGTTAGAAATCTGTGCCTTTACGAGCCGAAATATTCCTTTTAACCTGCCGTCATTAATGCAATCTTAGGAGTTGAGGTTTTTCTGATGAGGAGGATTACAGGGGTAGTTTATAATTTAGATGATCCTGCTAGTTTTGAGCGGATCGCCTGAGAGCCCAGACTGCTTTTGACCCGACCGCGGTGTGGGTTGAAAATCGGTTTAATTACGGAAGCTGCTTTTAGAGGTTTGAGGGCAATTAAAAGATTTATTAGCCATAATCTCTATCCTTCTAGTAAACATACGCTTTTGGAAAGGAAGATGTTTGTATCGCTTGGGCAATGGTAAACGATGTTAGAGTGGATGTTGGAAAGGTCATGTTTAAAAGAATTTTTGAGAGTATTGTCATCGCTGCACCAGGAGTCATCTATACTTCCCTTGTTTTATCTCTCGATTTATGTCGTAGGTTGGGAGTACCATCTCTGCCTAATGACAAGTTATCTCTGGTGATGGAAATCGATTGGACCTAGTTTGACTAGTCTTCCGGATGGTAGTATTAGCTCTTTGCTTAGAAGACGTCAAACTCACCCGGCTCCACGTTTTACATCTTCTTCTTTTCCATCTTTTTCTAGTCACCTCAACAAACTCCTTTCTCTCAACACTATCACATATGACATGTTTCAATCTTTAGTGATGATGTTGCATGTGGTCAAGCCAATGTGGCTTTATTCATTTGAAGTACTAGCGTTGGTGTGATGATATTCGTAGAGGTTTAAGAAGGAACGGCGATTGCTTAAGTAATCCTACTTTTGATGATCCTGCCTATCCACCTTGTCAGTCTGCTTCTTATACCTTACCACAGTGGGAAACACCTATTCCACCACCTTCGAGCTTTCATCCATCGTCATATCCTTTTGGAAACCAATCTAGTGGGACAGGTGTATTTTCGACAGGTGTTCAGAGACCAGCGATGTCGAGTTGGGGAGGATTCACTGAGTTTGCACATGTCACGACTGGCATGAGTTCGATGGGTCTTGATAGTTCAGTCAGGACCACGACTACAGTTCAGGCATCAGCTTCTCAGTCGTTTCCGAGTTCGAGTTTTCAAGTTGATCCTGAGGAAGACTACGATGAAGATTGAATTTAATAATTTTTGATTAAACATTTTGATTGCACTTTTTATTCGACATTTGTCATTTACATATTGGTTGGTTTTCATTTTTCGTTAGTTTTACAATTGTTTTATAAAAATTTGGTTTGCATTCTAGATCGTTTAGTTTTTATAAACTATAAAAATCACAAAAATAATTTTGTATCATTATTGAGTCGTTTTCAAAATATAACTAATGTGTCATTTTATCCGTCCGTATCAAAGTGGATAAATTAATTCAACCATTATCAAATTATCTAAGGCAAATGGAAGCCTTGTTTCACACGTGAAGTAAAAAAAACAAAACACAAGTTGTCTTTTACCTCTGTCCCCTCAGTAAAAGTAGGATGAGGCCGGACCGAGCCGGCATTTTCCCGGACCGGGCCGTGAAGAAATGTATAAATTGAGTCATTCTTGAGTCCGTCTAATGCATACACGTAAGTTTTTTACTATCTATTTAAGGAAGTAAAAGGAGGAGCAACAAATGCTCATATCTTTACCATCTTCAATTCTCCTTCTTTTATTTTATAGTAAACTTTAAAAATGTCGAACCACTCTTCACCGTCGGTTAATTCTTACGAGCCTGATACACCGGATCATCCGGAATCTCAAGCTTCTAACGAGAATATCATTTTACACAATCATTTTGCAAATTCTCCAATCCTATTGGAGAAAGGTTTAAATTTAGATAAGCTTGATCAATGGGGAAAAACTATGATCCGTAGTTTTGGTTGGAAAAAATTTGTCAGTACACCGAGAGGACGGATAAATGTCTCAATAGTGCGAGAATTTTATTCTGCACTTATGACGACATCTATGGTCGATATCACTCAGATTGTTTTGGTAAGAGGAGTGGCTGTTCCCTTCTCTTCATCTATTCTAAATCAACTCTTTGAAATACCACCAGTTACGATGCAGCACTTTGAAATAAAATGGGGACTAGACAATGCATATAATCATTTGAATAAAGTACACGAGTCTTTCCAATGTCTGTTCCCGCTTTTTGATACAAATCACGACATGTCAACACGAGCTCTACTTCCGCATCTAAAGGCGTGGAAGCATTTTATAAATTCTCGAGTTTATCCCACCTGGGATTTTGGAAGTTTGGCTGAGAATGAAATGCTTCTACTTTTTGCTTTGGCATTTGGTGTATTTGTCGATTGGGGTATTTTGATTCAAAGGACAGTGTTGGAGTTTGGGATCACGAGAGGTAGTAGGGGGAAACCTATGCCCAATTCATGGATGATCTCGCGTTTGTGTATTCTTATGAATGGAGTGGAAGAGCTGGAGACGGATGAAATTTTTCCGTCTAGAGATAGTCGGTTTGGTTTGCTACCGGTTGATACACCGGGTTGTTCGTCTACCATTTAGAGAGTTGTTTGTTGGTTTTATTTAAATTTGAATAAGTTAAATTAAGTTAAGTTTGAAGTTTCTTTAGTTAAGTTAAATTTTTCTTTTTAAGTTTGTAATAGTGTATCTTGTTTAATATATATATCTTAGTTTTTTAAGTTTGTTTTAATACGCTAAAATAAAATCAGAAAAATGACGTTAATAGATAATTTTAATTTTATTTTCAAACCTACTTCTTTACTACTTATTGAACATCGGGACGATGCCACTTAAGTAAGTGGGGAGTAGAGTTAGGTTAGAAAATTCATTAAAATTTTCAGAAAAATAGTCAAAAACAATAATTATATTATATGTCTAATTTAGATTTTAATAAGATTTTAAGTTTATATAATTGAGTAATTAATATTAGATATTGTTTTTATAAAATTATATAAGTATGTTGATATTTATAAGTAAAATTTTTAGAATCATTTTCAATATAAATTATGAGTTTGGAATTGGACTAAGTTTATTGATTTTTGGCACCACAAAAATATAACTATAGCCAAATAACCTACCTCATTTTGATTAGAGTGATCAAGACCTCACTCAAAATTGTCAATTGTGATTAAATAACCGAGCTTTAGCTATTTTGGTCTACATTTCCTTGAAATACCGCAAGTTTATGCGTACTTATAAAAGAGATAGAGACATAAAAGCTAAGTTTTGGTATATCTTTGAGATTGGAAAGATTAGATAAGTAGTAGTATATTCGATCTTACCTCATGACACTTGCAACATAGCCGATTTTGGTAATAAGTTCGATATATTAATATTCTATAAAAGAATTAAGAACGAAGCACCATATTTACACAGAATTAATCAAATATCAGGTATCTTCCTTATCTGTGATTAACAACTTAAAAATAAAAAGAAATGATCGGTTGTAGCTACCAATGATTGGAGTGAGTAGGGTATTATCACGAAATGTCCTATATCACTATGAGGTAATTAAGTTCCCGATTGCCTGATGATAGTAGTCCAAATAGGGTATTATCACGAAATGTCCTATTCTTTGGGAATGAGGCACAAGATAAAATGAAAGAGGAAAAGTTGAATCATAAGATCTCAGGAATTATTACAAGTTTAAGGAAACCGGACTTGTAATTTTCGATCGAAAGAGTATTACTCCGATCAATCTTGATGAAGCAATGCCTGTAAGTTTGATTTTCTACACACACTCACGCTTTTAGTTCTTAATCTTGAAAAAAAAAAAAAAAAGAGAGAAAATCTGAAAAGAGATGCTATTAATCGAGATTATGTTTTTTTTCAAAAATATGAAGATGTAGGTACGTACGACTTGCCTCTTTCTCTTTTTGATTAACCAACATCTTGAACCTAAACTCTATAAGCCATTTTTTGTCGACTACTTTACCGAAGTTTCCGATTCCAGAATTTCATAATAGTTGCGATTAAAAATAATTCTGAAATTTTATTTATACTTCTTAAGTATTACATATATAATTTTATCTAAATAATATTTAATGTTTAAGTTATTTCAGTTATATACTCTTTCTGTCTTCTTAAGATTTTAAATTAAGATAGATAATATATTTATAATATTGACAATATAAAATATAATCTGAAAAATTATACTATCTTTTATTACCGCTTATTTTTGCTCGAGGACGATCAAAAGCTAAGTGGGGAGTAATTTGATGTATTCTTTTTATATGATTAAATATACGTTATATTATTATGTTTTATTAACGAATTCTATATAAAATATATGAAATTATGGTATAAAATGTTAGTCTTTATAACTTAGAGTATTTAGTAATAATAATAATAATAAAAAGTTGTAATTTTGTACCGATTTTAGTAAATCGGAGTGTCTTGTCAGATTTACGTGGGTATTTGTGATGTTTTATTGCAGATTTAGAACCCGAGACCCCGAGAATCGACATATTAAAGTATAATCATATCTCTGGAATGATTTAGAGAGTGCCACGAGCTTAAATGGTCAATTGAAAAGTTAAAGTGGACAAGTGGCCAACCAATCTGGATAAGTGGTAATAGAGAAATGTCTTCGACAAACGAATGGCTCATCAAAACAATATTTTCAGAGAAAGTGTTCTTCACGAAAGTTGTAGATTTTTCCGAGAGCTTTCCAATGCAATTTAAATTATGAAGATTGGAGGTCTACAACTTAAACAGTGATCAAGTGGCTAATCGATTTGGATTAAGAAAAATCCCGTAAAAGCTTCGGAGGAACACGAGGTTATCAAGAAGGCGTTATCTGGAGAAGAGTCCTTCATGAAAGTTGTAGAGTTTCTCGAGACCTTAATTTTGGCATTTCGTTTGCAATTTTTGGAGGGCCAGAACTCGAGATATGAATTTTAGAAGTTTAATAATTATATATAAAAAATAATATCTTCATCGCACATGCTGGAGTGATCAAGTTAGTGGGGGTAATCATTATACCGGACCGATCCGGCTTGATCCCGGACCGGTCCGGCCTTGAGACCTTTGTCTATATAAAGGATTTGATCGAGAGAGCGCAGAGGCGGGGTACCAATATATATATACATCTCATATATATATATATCTCCTCTCTTTCTTTCCTTCTCTTTTCTTTTTAATTTTTAGTTGTAGTTGTAAATAAGGCCTTACGCCGTAATAATGTAGTTTTAGTATCGTTATAATGCTCGGGAAAATCTCGGAAGTCGGTTTTGCTAAAGAAGTTGTAATGTCCGAAAATACGATTTACGAATCAACTCCACGTATTCGGGTAACTTTTCTTAAGTATTTATGTTTGTTTTATATTTTTCGTTGTTATAATGTTTTTAGGCTAAATATAATCTTGGCCAAAACTATGTAATCGGTTTTATTTCGATCTTTTAGTTAAAGAAATGTTGTTAAGTTAAAATGACTAAAATTGAGTTAATTGAATCTTTTTCTATTTTGATCGTATTCGTATTGACATATTTAACGATCCGAGGAATTCATAATCTAATTATGAATTGGCGCCTCGTAGTCGGGATATGAAATAAAAGATAGAAAAACCGGAGGGTAAAATTGGCGTGTGAACAACGTGATAACGGAATCCGATTTCCTACCCGGGTAAATTTGTTTTGGGAGAAATGAATTTTATTATAATTTGTACTCGAGATCGTAATAATGTTAAATCATCGCTTTAATTGAAACTTAAACCGGAAAGTTAAATCGTCCGGCTTTGACAACCGGAGCCTTTAAAATAAAATTGACCGTTTGACGAACGGAATGACTCTTTTATCTAAAGGTAGATTTGTACTCGGGACCTGTTGATTAATTCGTTTACCGTAATGATTGTGGACCTTGGGTGATGCAATGGACATATGACAATTTCATACGCTCGTGTGAGGAGGAATTGTTTACCTCAGAGTGCACCGTTTCACTTACTCAATTGGACCTAAAATAAAAGGAGAGATCGAACACATTTCAATTAATCGAAAAGATCGTATAAACCAATTATATAAGTTTTGGCCAGTTCTCTAAAATTATCTGTTTAATATATTGGTATCTATATATTTATATCTATATATATATACTTTGCAATTTATGTACATCTATATATATTTATATATCTATATATATTATATTAGAATAACTTTTAAATTACGTATTTATTTTATGTTGACTAGAATAGTAGTGATCGTGTTATAAAATTGCGATTTAGATCGAGTTAATAATGACTCTTTGGTGTTTAACCACACGTAAAAGAAATTACCAAGTTCCACGAGGATTCGACACTCTGACTCACCATACTAGCACCACAATTTGACCCGGTACACTGCCGGTTAGGATCTGTATAGCCTAGGTATTGTCCGTCAGCTTTCTGGCGCCGTTTCCAAGGTTAGGTTTAGGTCTGTCACCCGAAAAGTTCGAGCTTTCACAAATATGAGATTGATGAACTAGTTAGGAATTAATTTTCAATTGGATTGAAGCAATTAATACCTGAAGGGTGTTTCAGAAGTCGTCTGAAATAGAATCAGATTCTCCCTTGAAGGATACCATTTTTGGAATACACAATTAGATTGTGTTCCTAAATTGAAACAACACTTTATTTGATAAAGGTGTGACGTAATCCATGCAAAGTATCCCTTACCTGTTTCGGGATAGTGCCCTTATACAATACATATACTTAGCCGAGTTCCAAAGAATAAAGGTTGAACAAGTTCCATATTAGATATGAAAGGGGATAATGTCGAATCTATCTTAACCGATGATTTGAAGTTGTCATAGGCAATGTCAGAAAGGCTTGGAGCCTAGTATGGCATATGCAAATTTATGGAATATCTTAGCTATCACGCTGGATATTATTTACTTGTCCGCAGAGCAAAATGCTTCTCTTGAAACATGCTGTCTTCTAAAGTAAGTGTTTCTTCCAAAAGAAACAGTGGGAGTAAATTTAGATTTCAAAGGTAGTTTGAGAACCACAAAGAGATATTCCACCATAGGAACGTGAGTAGACGCCACATAGCGATGAGGTGTAGAACACTGCTCAATGCACACAAAAGTTCTGTAAGTCTATGGATAACCTCAAGCCTGAAAGGGCTGCTGGTATGTTCATCTTGAACAATGAATATCTCACGACTTATGAAGGAATGTTTGAAAGGCAAGATTGAGAGATATGGTCAGGAGCCATAACATTTGAATTAGATTCCATCAGTGACAACCAGGTTGTGAAGCTAGTCTGTCTTACCTAGAGGGAATGTCCCTGAAAGGCTGACATGGATAGTAATATGATTACCATAAGGCTATAGTAACAGCTGAAGGATACGGGGTGTAAACCTTGTAATTATCTTTATGATGCCAGCTGAGTCTAGTTCTATTCAGACTATGCTTGTTATAACTTCATATCATGGATATATGATAGTGTTGAAGATGTTGGGCAAACAGCCCGATATTCATTGACGATAACATGATATGTGAGCCTAGGAGATCCATTTATGGACTCAAACAAGTTTTTCTAGACGGTTTCCATTATTAGCATTAAGATTATTCACATTAATAACATTATTGGCATTATTAATAACTTCAGGATTAAGTACCTGGTTCGGATTGTTCGGAATGCCTTCCATTTCTGCCTCAGATTCAGAATGCTCAGAATGATCAGTTGTATGTCCTTCTTCTAATCCTTGCTCGCTTCCCTCAAGATTTGGATCCTCTTCTCCTTGTTTAGCCAGTTCTCTAGCTAACTTCCTATTTCTCCTTGCAAATTTCTCTATTTCAGGATTATGTGGCTCAAGCGGTTCCTTCGATTTCCGAGTAGCGTACTATAAAATAACAAAAAATAATAAAACAATTAAAAACTTAAAAGGCTAGGCCTTTAACTAGACTACATAATTAAAACGAAACTAAAACTAACTTTAAAAATTATGAAATATACGAAAACACAAAGTAGAAACTGTAAAAAAACGAACGGAATGAAAAAGACCCATAAAAATTGGTGGCTCTCGTGAGTGTAGAGCTCATTGCCAATGAGACCGATGAAATCTGGGAACGCGCCTGATTTGTTTTACGACACTAACACGTTAATTCTATGCTACGAAAATTAATTAAACAGACTCTATTCACAATATTTACGAATTTACTTTTAATAAAATAAGCTATACATGATTAATGACACGAGTCCCCGGCAACGGCGCCAAAAACTTGATGTCGGGTCAAGTAATAAAAATACTCGATACCTAAATAACACACTAGCAAGAGAACTAGGTTCAATCGTAGTATAGTTAGATAGAATCAAAGTCGATCCCACAGAGACTCGGCTTAAACGAACTATAACTTATTAAATTAAAAAGCAAATTAAAGGCGGTCTACGACCAATAATTAACGTAGAATTAAAATTGACACAATAGAAACACAAAACCAACGCAAGACACAACGACACTAAGACACTTATTTTTATAGGTTTTATAAATAATTAACAAACAGTATTGATAACGCTAGTAGTAATTACTCCCCCGTGCTATGTAGATTGACGACGAGACAAAACAAGACATTTAAGAATAATTATTCTGACTACGGGAGTCATCCCCTAAAATAGATCTAGCTCCGGGTAGGCCATCTAGATCATCGTGTCTCCGTTACGTGACTTCGCTTCGTAGGCCTCCATCTCATATAACTTCTGACACAATTACAAAATTAGGGATGCCGGTATAAACCGTAACCTCATCTAAGCAATATTCCTATGGTTAGGCGTACTTCTTAGACACCGATTCAATCTCTGTCCTAAGTAACAATCACTTTTTGGGTCTCATGTTAAATTACGATGACAAATAATTAAGTTGATCAAGTTTAATTACTCGTTTAATTTACAAAGCAGAGAACCTGACGTAGTCGAAGCCGTTCACAGACAAATCTAGAACATCACAGATCTTGCTACCAGCGAGACATAGGCTCACTGCCAGCAAGCTTAGATCTGAACCAGATTTGCTCGTGAAATGTCTTTTAAGTCTCAAATCTACATAAACATGGGTTCGTAAATTAACTACATCACGAAATCAATACACAAAACGACTACTCCATAACGAAATAAATTAGATCTACGAATAAAGATTGCATAATTGAGTAGACATTACCCTCGAAGACGACCGTGATTCCCACTCTTCGATACGATCTCTAACCGGCGATTCTAACGACTCCGTAATGAAAAGAACATAAAATAAAAAGCAACGAACTATATTTATAAAAGTATTGGAATATTGTATTTCTAGAGTGTGTAGAGTGTGTCTAATAAAATTCGTGGCTGCTCCATTATATAGAGACTTAGACCGACTTAGAGATATATTTAAAAATCCTAAAACGTGTTGAGATAACTCCCAGCCGATCTCCCAGATTTTCAGGACTCGCTCCCAGCGAATCACCAGCTCGCTGCCAGCGAGCCCACTGCATTCTGATTGGCTCGCTGGCGTTTCTTGTCATTTACTCCACTTTTCGTGCTTCTTCGGTATTTATCATTAATGCAATTCGATTCTGCCTTGATTTCTCTTGAGATTTACTTCCTCCGATAAAAGATATCTTCCGATTTACCGAAATCTACAAAATCAATATTTATTACACCGTAAATCATATTTAAATAATATAAACAGATAAATACCAAATTATATCTTATAAATCACACAACACTAAATAATCAATATAAGCTTGTGATTTGATATAAAATATATATTATTAATCTCAATTTAAGGACAATGTTGATGACTTTTATGGGTACAATTTGACCGTTATCAACTACCCCCCACTTAGACTTTGATCGTCCCGAACAAAGCATCAATAAGTCATTCCCCTAGACAACATTTTCCATGGTCAAATCATACTTAAATAAGAAACTCGAGTCTACTCATACCACTTATGCTCATAAGGTACCCATTACTCACTACTCGTTATGAATCGACGGGATGTGTGCATGTGCATTCAGCTTTATATATTCGTGGAAAGATTAAAGTTCATACTAACTTCGCAGTCTTAACCTACCAACATCAGCATTCCTACTTCTTAAGCCTCGCAATGGGTAAAGACATGGTGCAATAAGCAAGAGCATCATCCATAAGGTTTTTGGGCTTGGAGACCGAGAAAATACTCAAAGCCTCTTAAAAATTTGAATTTCTTCGCATTTTTATAATTTCAAGCTTTACCACTTCTCAAGAAAGAAACTTGCTTTAAAGGTAAAGTATGCCTCTCTCATGGATTAGTGGACAGCATTGAATATAACCACAAGCGCGAGGCTACTTTGGTAACGTTACTACAAGCCCAGTGTCTAACGCATTGTCAAAACACAGATAATTCTCAAGCTTATTACTCCGCTTTGATGGCTAGAAGATAGGAATACATCAGCAGATAGATATCGACACTCAGCTTGCATAACCAATCATCTACGCAATGTACACATTATTTCTTCAGTTATTATAATTCGTGCGGTGAGCATCGATCCATATTAGAGTAATCAAATAATAAATAACTACTTGCAACAGTCGGCATGAATATCCTTAAGTTTACATTCACATAAGTATAAAATGATCACGTACTCGTGCAACTTGGTTCCTTCCCTACTAATTCCATGTATAAGAACTCACAATTCTAATGGTACGAGATAATTAATTTGGCATTTGTTCAATTTTTTTTAATTTTTTTCACCGTTTCATTCAATTTTTCAATTATAACACATCATAGCTAAGTCTCCTACCCCCCACTTAAACTTGGCATTGTCCCCAATGACAAAGAAAAAGGAGAATTGAAGGAAAAGACTTAGCTCTGAAAACGGCTCTCAAGTAGATGCAGAATATAGGAGCGATCCAAGCATGTTGTGGAGAAGCAAACAAAAACCTGTTTAAGCAAACCAAATAGAAACTCCACGAATCCGTTAATAACATGTCAGTGGAAGTTATAAAATAATGTGGCAGTAATTAGATATAGAATATCCAAAAACAAATTAAGCCACTTTATTTCATACAACAAACGACAAGGAAAACCAAAGAGTTAAAACTACAAAACTCACATGGCGGCTATTAAGGAAAAAACCTCGTTTATTCCGAACTTAGAATCGGAACACAGCGAGATGAAAAAAACCTTAATAGTCTCATGCTACTTTATTCAAACAAAAACAAAAGATAGTTTTCAAGAAATAGTTCTGAGGTTATGGTCGTCAGCTCGACTTAATTCAACGATGGTTTAAGTATAGGATGGATCTTCAAGAGTGAAGACTTCCTCCTCCGTTCCTTGACCAAGACCAATGTAATGTTTCACATGGTGTCCATTAACCACAAAGTGGATTGATCCTTAAGGTTTAATAACTCAACAGCTCCAGAAGGGAAAACTTTACTCACTTGATAAGGGTCATACCATCGTGATTTTAACTTGCCAGGAAAGAGTCTCAAGCGCGAATTGTAAAGAAGAACCAGATCGCCTTCCTTAAAGGTGCGGTCCAATATTTTCTTATCATGAAATTTCTTTGTGCGCTCCTTAAATATTTTTGCATTCTCATCGACTTTCAGGCATTTAAACTCCTCTAGCGAGTCAATTCTAACAATCTTCTTTCTCCAATAAACTCTCATCAAAATTCAACATACGCGTAGCCCATGGCACGGTGTTCAAGTTCAACCGGTAGATGACATGCTTTTCCAAAAACAATTTTATAAGGAGACATCCCAATAGTCGTCTTAAAAGCAGTCCTATAAGCCCATAAAGCATCATCTAATCGCAACGACCAATCCTTTCTAGTCGTATTCACAGTTTTATCCAAAATGCGTTTATTTCTCGATTTGTAACCTCAACTTGTCCACTTGTTTGAGGGTGATAAGCAGTAGCTAACTTGTGTCTAACCCCGTACTTAATCATCAACTTTCCAAACGGCCTATTACAAAAATGGCTTCCATTATCACTAATTATGGCACGAGGTACTCCAAACCGCGTAAAAATATTTTTCTTTAAGAACTTCAGTACAACTTTCGCATCGTTAGTAGGCGAAGCAATGGCCTCAACCCATTTGGACACGTAGTCGACCGCCACTAAGATATAGCGGTTGGACAAAGACGAAGTAAAGGGTCCCACAAAATCAATACCTCAAACATCAAAGAGTTCCACCTCTAGGATATTCTTCAGTGGCATTTCATTCCTTCTCGAGATATTTCCCGTCATTTGGCAAGAATGACAAGATTTAGCATATTGATGCGCATCTCTGAACAGAGTAGGCCAGTAAAAACCACATTGGAGAACTTTCACAGCCGTCTTGTCTCATCCATAATGTCCTCCGGTCTCATAAGCATGGCAATGTCTAAGGATATCATACATCTCCTCTTCCGGCACACATCTCCTAAAGACATTGTCGGATCCGAGCTTAAAAAGGTAGGGCTCTCCCAATAATAGTGCCTAAGATCCTTAAAGAATTTCTTTCATTCTTGGGGGTTGAGATTTGGTGGCAAGTATTTCGCGGATAGATAATTCACAAAGTCTTTAAACCATGGTTGTTTCTTCTCCTTCACAACCTCAACACGCAAAGATACTGCAGCGCAATCATCCTTTCCATGTATAGCCGTGATGGAGAATAACTGTTCATCAGGAAATGTTTCTCCAATCTCGGTCATTGGCTCATTATCCTCTATTTGTAAACAGGAAAGATGATCCATGAACTGATTCTCGGATCCTTTCTTATCACGGATTTCTACATCAAACTCTTGCAATAGTAGAATCCATCTCAATAACCTTGGCTTGGAATCTTGTTTGGCTAAAAGATACTTCAAAGCTGCATGGTCCGTTCAAACAGTGACTTTAGATCCTACTAAATAAGATCTAAACTTGTCAAACGCAAAGATAACAGCTAAAAGCTCTTTCTCAGTAGTTGCATAAATTCCTTTGAGCAGTATTTAAAGTTCGACTAGCATAGTAGATGGGCCTCTGAGATCTTGTCTTTCATTTGTCCTAAGGCAGCAGACTCTTCACAGCATACGCTTGCATCGCACATCAACTCAAAAGGTAGATTCCAATCAAAGCAATCGAGAATAGGTGCGATAATAAGCATGCTCTTTAACTCATTGAAAGCTTTCATGCACTCATTAGTAAACACAAATGGCACATCCTTGGCCAATAATTCAGTAAGAGGTCTAGAGATTAAGGAAAAGTCCTTCACAAACCGACGATAGAATCCCACGTGGCCAAGAAAACCTCGCAATGTCTTAAGATTGGTTGGTGGAGGCAGTTTTTCAATCACCTCTACTTTTGCTCTATCCACCTCTATACCGTTCTTTGAAATACGGTGGCCAAGTACTATACCTTCAGTAACCATAAGATGACATTTCTCCCAGTTAAGCACCAGATTCGTCTCCTCGCATCTCTTCAACACTCTTGCTAGATGCGTGAGACATGAATCGAAATCATCTCCAAATACGGAGAAATCATCCATAAAGATCTCTAGGAAATTTTCAACCATATCAGCAAACAGAGAAATCATGCATTTTTGAAATGTTGCTGGTGCGTTGCACAAACCAAAGGGCATTCTATTATAAGCAAAGGTTTCATATGGACATGTAAAAGTGGTCTTTTCACGATCCTCGGGTTTGATATGAATTTGATAATATCCCGAGTAACCGTCAAGAAAGCAATAAAACGCATGTCCGCTCAGTCTCTCGAGCATTTGATCAATGAAGGAACTACGTGGATCAGGCTAACCCATTCACTATCAGAGATAAGAAAGATGATTCCCATTTCTAACATCTTAATAACTTCATCCCTAACCACGTCTTTCAATTGTGGAGTCAACCTTCTTTGGGGTTGTGCAACCGCTTTCTTTGCAAGATGGACGGAGATTTTATGCATGGAAACACTAGGGCTAATGCCTTTAATGTCAGCTATTGTCCATCCAAATGCTCCGCGATACTCTCTCAACACTCTAATCAGCCTTTCTTCTTGTATTTCAGTCAACGCAAAAGAAATAATAAGCGGCAAGGTCTCATCTTGAAGGAATACATACTTCAAATGTGCAGGCACAGGCTTCAATGTCAGATTGGTAGGTGGTTCTTCTAACGAGGTCTTTAACTTTTTTCCGGTTAACTTAAGTTCAAATAACTTATGCCATGTCGGTCTATGGTAGAATTTCTCAACCTCGGTAGACTTCATCTCCTCGACATATCCAGGGGTTCCTCTACTACATCCAGGCCATATCACTTTTTCTTCCTCGCTCTTTTCATATGGCACTTCATCTTCTAACTCTAGAGTAGCCTCGAGGAAATCCTTAATATCATCATATTGTTGGAAGTCATTGACAAGCTTGTCAACAGAATCCAACATGAAACATGCATCCTCTCCATCGTCAGGTGTTTTCATAGTGTCAAACACGTTGAATGCTATTTCATCTCCATTAACTCTTAACACTAACTCTCCTTTGTAAACATCGATGAGCGTCCTACTAGTGGCCATAAAAGGTCTTCCTAAGATTAGGGGCACTTCGTAGTTAGCTTCCATATCTAGCACAACAAAGTCGATAGGAAACACAAACTTCTGAACTTTTACTAGCACATCCTCAACCACTCCACAAGGTTCCTTAACCGAACGATCAGCTAATTGCAAACTAATTGAAGTCTTTTTAAGATCTTTCATACCTAGCTTTTGGAAAATGGATAGAGGCGTCAGATTTACGCTCGCTCGTAGATCACACAAGGCCTTGTTCAAACATACGTTACCTATGGTGCAGGGAATGAGAAAACTTCCTGGATCCTTGCATTTAGCGGGTAACTTATATTGAAGAATGGCTGAGCACTCCTCATTTAGGCAAATGGTCTCTAAATCTAGGAGTTTCCTCTTAGTAGAGACAGCTTCTTTTAAGAACTTGGTGTACTCAGGCATCTCAGCAAGTGCTTCAACTAAAGGTATATTGATGTGTAGCTTTCTAAAGATATCAATGAACTTCTTATACCTCTTGTCATCAACCTTAGGCTTAGATTTGCGTGGAGGATAAATTAAGGTTGAAGGATTGACATCAGTGAAAATAGAATACTTGTTATTGTAAAGCTCAACTCTAGGGCCAGCAGGTTCCTTATAGGCTTCTTGCTCCGGCAATGTTCCGGAGGCATTTTCTTTCTTGCTTGGCTCACCATCTTTACTTTCTACGGTTTTCTCTTTCTCTTTTAGAGATGGTGGAGTTACTTCTTTCCCACTTCTAGTCATGATCGCATTCAAATCCTTAGGATTCTTATCAGTATTGCTTGGCAATCCTCTAGGAGGTCTAGTTGAAACTTGCTCAGCTAATTGTCCAATTTGGTGAGTGAGATTCGGGACTATGGCTTCTTGATTGGTTACCTTAGCATCGTTTTTCTGACAATATTGGCTAAAGTTAGTGGCTAACTCAGCCATTGATTTTGAAATTTGTACCATATTGTCAGTAACGACATTGCTCAATTTTTCTATCGCAGCTTCCCAACCAAAAGTTTTAGTTTGTTGTGGTACATAAGTAGTGGGCGGTTTAGGCCCTTCTCCTGTATTAGGGTCGCTATATCGGAATCCAGGATGGTTATGATTAGGCTTATATCCTCCCCATTGATTTCCTTGTCTCCCAATATAGTTGGCTTCTTCAGTACCAGCATTCTCACTTTGAGTAATTACTTCGATTCCAGTCCCTTTCTCTACTCTTGCCATCCTCTCCTGCATTCCATCTACCTTATTGTTGATAACAGACAGTTGTTCTAAGATTTTGGTGGATGCACTATCCTCAAATATATCAGCAGCCATCTTCACAGTAGCTATGTCATTGCCTCCCCATTGACTATTCATCGCTATCTGCTCCATCTTTCCTTGTTCCTCCTCAAGAGATAAAAGAACAAACGCTCCATTGCTAGAGGCGTCTACTCTAATTTTCTCAGTCTCTCTCAATCCATGGTAAAAAGTTTGCATTAAAATCCAAAGAGAGATATCATGATGAGGACACTTTCTCATAGCTTCCTTAAAACGCTCCCAAGATTGATCAAAACTCTCCAGGTTGTTGCTTAAATCCTACGATATCCTGGCGTAACTTAAAGGTTTTTCCCAAAGGAAAATACTTATTCATGAAATTTTGCAACAATTGTTCCCAAGTAGTGATAGATCCAGCCTCTAAAGAGAGAAGCCATTGCTTAGCTTTATCTTTCAAAATGAAAGGGAAAATCTTAAGACGAATGTTGCCCTCCGGGATTAATTCTGGCTTCACAGTGCTAACTATTTCCAAGAAATTTGTCACGTGAACACCAGGATCCTCGTTTTGGATTCCATGAAAAGTGGAATAGTTGGTCACCATTTGAATTACATTAGGCCTAGGGTGATAGACTTCTGCAGGGTCTTGCGGTGCTACGATAACGGGAATGAATTGCTCAATAGTAGGTGTTGCATAACTCTGTAAAGTGCGCCTCGCTCCTTGAGCTAGGGCTTGGTTTTCATTATTAGCATTAAGATTATTCACATTATTAACATTATTGGCATTATTAATAACTTCAGGATTAAGTACATGGTTCGGATTGTACGGAATGCCTTCCATTTCTGCCTCAGATTCAGAATGATCGGTTGTGTGTCCTTCTTCCAATCCTTGCTCGCTTTCCTAAAGATTTGGATCCTCTTCTCCTTGTTTAGCCAGTTCTCTAGCTAACTTCCTATTTCTCCTTGCAAATTTCTCTATTTCAGGATTATGTGGCTCAAGCGGTTCCTTCGATTTCCGAGTAGCGTACTATAAAATAACAAAAAACAATAAAAAAATTAAAAACTTAAAAGGCTAGGCCTTTAACAAGACTATATAATTAAAACGAAACTAAAACTAACTTTAAAAATTATGAAATATACGAAAACACAAAGTAGAAACTGTAAAACGCAAAACGAAACGAACCAAGCGCGAAAAAATTGGTGGCTCCCAAATGAGTGTAGAGCTTCATTGCCAATGAGATTCCGATGAAATCTGGAAACGCCTGATTTGTTTTACGACACTAACACGTTAATTCTATGCTACGAAAATTAATTAAACGGACTCTATTCACAATATTTACGAATTTACTTTTAATAAAATAAGCTATACTTGATAAATGACACGAGTCCCCGGCAACGGCGCCAAAAACTTGATGTCGGGTCAAGTAATAAAAATACTCGATACCTAAATAACACACTAGCAAGAGAATTAGGTTCAATCGTAGTATTGTTAGAAAGAGTCGAGGTCGATCCCACATAGACTCGGCTTTAACGAACTATAACTTATTAAACTAAAAAGCAAATTAAAGGCGGTTTACGACCAACAATTAACGTAGAATTAAAATTGACACAATAGAAACATAAAACCAACGCAAGACACAACGACACTAAGACACTTACTTTATAGGTTTTATAAATAATTAACAAACGGTATTGATAACGCTAATAGTAATTACTCCCCCATGCTATGTAGATTGACGACGAGACAAAACAAGACATTTAAGATTAATTATTCTGACTACGGGAGTCATCCCCTAAAATAGATCTAGCTCCGGGTAGGCCATCTAGATCATCGCGTCTCCGTTACGTGACTTCGCTTCGTAGGCCTCCATCTCATATAACTTCTGACACAATTACAAAACTAGGGATGCCGGTATAATCCGTAACCTCATCTAAGCAACATTCCTATGGTTAGGTGTACTTCTTAGACACCGATTCAATCTCTGTCCTAAGTAACAATCACTTTTTGGGTCTCATGTTAAATTACGATGACAAATAATTAAGTTGATCCAGTTTAATTACTCGTTTAAATTACAAAGCAGAGAACCTAACGTAGTCGAAGCCGTTCACAGACAAATCTAGAACATCACAGATCTTGCTACCAGCAAGACATAGGCTCACTGCCAGCAAGCTCAGATCTGAACCAGATTTGCTCGTGAAACATCTTTTACTTCTCAGATCTACATAAATATGGGTTCGTAAATTAACTACATCACGAAATTAATACACAAAACGACTACTCCATAACGAAATAAATTAGATCTACGAATAAAGATTGCATAATTGAGTAGACATTACCCTCGAAGACGGCGTGATTCCCACTCTTCTTACGATCGATCTCTAACCAAGCGATTCTAACGACTCAGTAATGAAAAGAACATAAAATAAAAAGCAACGAACTATATTTATAAAAGTATTGGAATATTGTATTTCTAGAGTGTGTATAATAAAATTCGTGGTTGCTCCTTTATATAGAGACTTAGACCGACTTAAAGATATATTTAAAAATCCTAAAACGTGTAGAGATAACTCCCAGCCGATCTCCTAGATTTTCAGGACTCACTCCCAGCTAATCACCAGCTCGCTGCCAGCGGGCCCAGTGCATTCTGATTGGCACGCTGGCTTTTCTTGTCCCTTACTCCACTTTTCGTGCTTCTTCGGTATTTATCTTTAATGCAATTCGATTTTGCCTTGATTTCTCTTGAGATTTACTTCCTCCGATAAAAGATATCTTCCGATTTACTGAAATCTACAAAATCAATATTTATTACACAGTAAATCATATTTAAATAATATAAACAGATAAATACAAAATTATATCTTATAAATCACACAACACTAAATAATCAATATAAGCTTGTGATTTGATATAAAATATATATTATTAATCTCAATTTAAGTACAATGTTGATGACTTTTATGGGTACAATTTGACCGTCATCAGAATTCCAATGTCCCTGCTCCTTACAATAATTTCAAACATCTATGGACTTAGGGCCTTTGGAACTTGTCTTCTTGGAATTCTTTTTCCTAGACTAACCATGATCTTTTCCACTGCTGCTACTAACTACTAGTCCAGTAGCCTGATTGTCGTCCGAGCTGCCTTATATCTCAACTCCCTGGCATGTAAAGATGACCTTACATCCTCTTAAGCCACTGTATCATTTCTAACTATGAAGGACTGCAAAAAGTTCTAATAGGAAGCTGGTAATGAAACCAGCAAAATCAACACAGCATCTTCATCCTCAATCATAACATCAATTTTCCTGAGATCAAGTAATTTTGTGTTCAATTGATCAAGATGATCTCTCAGCTGTGCCCTCTCATGCATCCTCAGGCTAAACAGCCTCTGCTTCAGCAGCAACTTGTTGGTCAATGACTTAGTCATATACAAGCCTCAACCATAACTTGGCAGCAGTGTATTCTTCAGCAACTTATGTGATAACATCATCAGACAAGCACAACCTGATGTTTGAAATGGCTTTCTCCTCTAGACTTGCATAATCTGCTGAACTGGCATCCTCTTTATCAGATAAAGGAGTCCACAATCCTTGTTGCTTTAACAAGGCCCGCATCTTGATTTGCCACAAACTGAAACTGTTCCTCCCTGTAAAGTTATCACTCTTCACATTCATTGCTGACATCCTTCTAATTAAAGAACAAACCTTTGATCAAAAAATATTAACACCGGTCACCGGTCTTGGTGAAGATCAAATGTTTTCAACCTGCAACTTCTCTGAATCCTCGAACCTCGCTCTGATACTAGTTTGTTAAAACACATACGGGAAACTTTCAGTTTAAGAAAGATTAAAACAGTAGCAATGCAAACATAAAGTTTGACGAAAAAGATAAAACACATAAACAAAGATAACACATTGATTTAACATGGTTTCCGGCGTTGTGCCGACTACTCCACGGACAGAAAATGAGATATTTTACTATGTACAAAGTTACAAGGTATTTCCTCCACTTGTGAAATTAACACACATTGCACTGATTACAACATTGGTATTTATAGGCTCAATTCCCTAACCCTAATCGCCATAAGATCTTTATCAGAATTGTCATAAATGCCCCAGATATGGACCCTAGCTCCAGCTGTTATCCATCAAATGAAACCCAGCTCAAAATACAGACTCTCCCAGACTTGTAATCAACTGCTCAGATGAAGAACTCATATGTACTCATCAAAACTCAGCTGACAAATAACTAAAAGTTGACTTCAGAAGAAACTCGGTTTGCACTTCACCAAAACTAACTTTCACAGAATTGAATACCCTTACTGAACTGACCATTATTCTCAGTCTCAGTTTCACAGTTTAGTTCCACAAGTTTATTCATCAGTTTAAAGATCAAGTCATCAAAAAACTGACACCTCTGAATCTGATAAAGCTCTAAGTAGTACCATTAATTATAGCTTTATTCACCCCAAATAATGCTCAAGAGAGGATAGATAGGCTCATTATTATATGGAACATGTGTTAAATGCTATATCAGTATTCCTACGTTCGTAATTTTGTATCTGTGTCATTATCCCGAAGATTTGGTACTGTTTTGCCTTGTTTTATGTGTTTTCAGGATGTATCAAATCTGGAGCATTTCAGGACGGAGCTAGACCAGAGGAAAGAATGTTGGGCCAAGTAAATGAAGTCCAAGAAGAGACCTGCCAGAGAAAAAGAGGAAAAGTCAGCCCGGTTTACAGTAAGCTAGGCCCGATAAACCGAGGGTCTTGGGGAACAAGAAACCGATTCTGCCGCATCTACTAGGCCGGTTAGGGTTTTTAAGAGTCATAACTCGGCTATTGTATCTATATAAGCCACATAAACTGATTATTACATAGATCTCAATTATATTCCATCTTTTATTATATACAATATACAATTTGATGAAATAAAGTTCTTTTAAGATTTTGAATTTTATTTTCTGGTTTCCTTCCCTTCCTTGCCATCACAAGCTTGAGTGAATCAAGCTAGATCCCCATTGTTGAAGGTATGAAACTTTGAACGTTCCTTTATGTCTTTAATATGGTAGATCTGCTTGTATTTACGTGTTTTAGTTAATCTAAATGTTTAACGACCACATGATTTACTTAGATTAATCAGTATTGAGCAATGTAGATCCAGAAATGGGAAAAGCCGCCCCCGGTAAACCGGCAGTCTATACCGGTTTACCAAGGCAAAATTTAGAAAACCTAAATTCGTAAATTAAAACGAGTAATAGGTCTGGCCAATCTAGTATTCGTAATTCGTAAATTAACATGAAGTACTGATAGCGAAGTGTTAGTTAGGACATTGTCTTGATGGACCCTAGGAACATGCTAATCAGTGTCGATAGCTGCTTAGGCGGGTTAGCGGTATGAGTTAGCGCTCAATACTGGCAATTCTAGTTCTTTATGCGTATGGGCTATTATGGACCAATTAAGGAGGATAGCTGGCGTATAGGTTATCTACTACCATGGTCGGAGTAGATAGGGTTAGGGATTGCACCCGTAGCTTAAAACTGAATTAAAAGTTTGCTCAATTAATTTAAGGAAATTATGCGAGGAAGTAAACATAAGGATTAACTAAGCCAAATTAGTAGATCGGCGGGATGAGGGGGAGGAATGCCACGTTTCTTTTAAGTTACTTGTTGGTCAAAGACCATGTATGTGTCTTCTTAGTTAGATTAGAATCATCTATGCTTGAGGCATTGTCTCTGTGGGATCGACCTTGATTCGCCCTTGCCATACTGCGATTGACCTAGTACTCTTGCTAGTAATATCGACGTAAGTGACTTACACGCGATCAGAATCCCACTTTGCTCAAGATACTCTCAAGAAAACACCGATGAAATTTATCATATGCCTTTTCTAAATCTATTTTCAGGATCATCTCCCACTTCTTCCCAGACTTACTACTCAGATTATGGAGGTCCTCTTCAACCACTAGGATATTGCCATTGGTTACCCAACCAGGGATGAAAGCTGAATGAGTTTGACCGATAAAGGTGACAATAACTGATTGCAGACAATTAGCTATGACTTTTGAGATTATCTTAACACATACATTTGATAGAGAAATAAGCCTAAATTTGGAGACTATTTCAGGGGGGTTTTTGCTTTGGAAATCATGGAAATTAGGGTTTCATTAAGTCTAAGGTCAAACTAACCCTTATCAAAAGCTTCGTAAACAAAGTGAAGAATGGAAGGGCATAACAGAGACCAACACTTTTTTAGGAACATAGAAGGATGTCATATGGGCCAGTAGCCGTAAATTTTACCATACGAAACAAGACATGTTCCCTCAATTTTCAAAAATTTGCCTATTAAGAAACTGGATATCAGTGATGGATGAATTCATCTAAATGAAATCTGGAAGATTGCCACTTGTTGTGTTGTTCTCGGTGTACAACTGGGAATAGAAGTTGCCCACCATGTTTTCTATAGAGTTGTAGTCATAGACCCACTGCCCTTGGTCATCTTTCAGACAGTAAATCTTTCGATTTTGTTGTCTCTTGATTCTACATATGTGGTAGAAATGTGTGTTTCTTTCCCCTTCTGCTAGCCATTTCAGTTGAGATCTTTGATGCGAATATGTTTCCTCTTGGGTTAGGATCTCTTCATATTATTGATTGAGCAGCTAGTGAAGTTTGAACGGGAAATCAGAGGGAGCATTTTCCAAGAGATTTTAGATTCCCTCTATTCTTACGATGCATTCTTTTTTCTTCTTAAAAATATTACCAAAGAATGTTTTGTTCCATTGATTTTCATTAGATTTAAAACTAATTATTGTGTCCATAAGATTGTCCTTAGCCACCCAGGCCTGAGTAATAAACTACTCCAAGTCCCAGTTTTCAAGCCATATGTAATGGTACCCGGTAACTACTTTGAGTAAGTGGAGTAAAGATGTTCTATATTTCGGAAGAGTGTAGTCTCGGCTCTATGGTGATACAACGTCAAGATTAATGAGACGAGTGATTCAGCTGAAGAGTTTGGTCGGCCATCCGGATCATTGGGGTTTCTAGATATAAGCTCATTGTCACCTGTTTGACTATCATAATTCACAATAAGAACTCCCCGATAAATGGAAGACTATATTTTCGGGATTTAGCTAACGGGCATTTATATAATAATTGGAAGAAAAGAAAAATAGATACGTGTTTCCTAAAATCTAAGTACAATTAGTGAAAAATGGTTTTCGCGGAATAAGTTTAGTTGTGAATGATTTATTAAATAAATGAGAATTAAGAAAATATTATTTTATTAATGAAATGACTAATAAGTGGCAAAATATAATTAATAAGGAAATGTTTTCTACATCTATTTACTTAAAGTAAAGGCTTCTTCCTGATGTGGGTCTTCTACTTAAATAGATTAATTAATAAATACCATATGGGTAATTTATCTAAGAAATTAATAAAAGCATAATTGGGTTTTGTTACCTATCTAAGAGAATTAAGTCTAATTAAGGAATCTTGATCCTTCTATATGTTCTAATTAACTCTATAAAATGATAGGATCCTAGAAGAGTAAAAACCTAATCACTCTTTCATGCTTAAGGCGCCACTTTTGGGAGGGTATCTTGGGAAAATATTATCTCTCCACTAAGTACTTAGAATCAAAGATCTAAATTAAGATCTTCATCTTGTTCCATGGAGCTTGGTCCTTTTTCAAAGGATTATCAGAGCTTGCTTGAAAGAGGGATCACCACCTAGTGTTGGGAATGCCTTGCTGAAAGATCTTGGTGTTCGCTTCATCCTCTTAACCTTCTTCAAGTGTTGGTATAATCTTAAAACCCCTCTTTGAATTTAGATTGTTTATTTAGAGATTACAATTCGTTGTTCTGTTTCGAGCATTATTTTCTGCTTCCGAAGCATGGTTTGTTGAGATCAAGTCAAGATGGACCTAAAACTAAATTTTGTGGGGCTAGGGATGAAAGCTCCGATCACTTTCCCGGAAGCCCTTATTGCATTTCAGGTCCTATTTTGATTTCCAACACCCTTGACGCTCAAGTCAGTTGGGTAAAGATGATTTGCTATGTAAAATGTGAGTTTGTGATAGATTTAGGTGAATAACAAAATAATTGTCATTAGAAAACCAATGAGTTTTACAATAGACTTATATAGAGAGCCACGAAGGCTATAAACGGAAAATATAAATAAAATATAAATAATCTATCATCTAATACGCTCCCTCAAGCGGACGGAGCTGAGCGAAGTCCAAGCTTGGAAACAAAAGTAGAAAACGATAACCGCGGCAAGGGCTTGGTAAGAACATCGACCAACCGTGCGCAAAGAATGACACGAGCAACACGAACAAGACCTCGCTCAAGATGCTCACGAATAAAATGATAGTCAATAGCCACGTGTTTCATTCGTGAGTGAAATACTGGATTCGCACTTAGACGAAGAGCACCTAAATTGTCACGAAAATCACGGTGTGGAACAAACCGGCGAGATCTGCAAGCAAATAGGTCACCAGCGATTTACGCGCCGATATCGCAACACACCTATATTCGACCGGTGGATGAACGAAATCGAGTGTTGCTTCTTGAACTCAAGAAATAGCATTTACGCCCAAGAAGACAATGTAAGCGAAGTGGAAGTGTTGCCAGGCACATACTCGTAAGACAACTGAATCACGGTAGCCATCTTCCTTGTTACCCGCCCAATCGTAGTCTCAAAAAGCATGTAAGGCCAGAGTCGAATCCCGATATAACCGCAAGCCCATAGTAGAGTGCCGGACAAATAACGCAAAAGACGTTTGACAAGCATCCAATGATACTCACGTCGGTGCATGCATAAATCTGAGAGCTTATTAACAAAGAAAGCGAATATCAACTCTTGTAAAGCATAAGTCTGCAGGCACCCAAGATCGGCGATCTTGAGTCGGATCGGAATAAGCGAGAGAAACAAGGGGATCACCTGGTGCGTCGGCGGCCGCATAAAGCGTGGAACCGCCTTAGATTCCTCCATGTGAACTGGGACGAAGAACTCACGTGTGTGTACACAGTCTGCGTAAAGCAACATACCCATGGTGGAATGAGTAACCTCAACTCCCAAAAATACGCCAAAGGGCCAAGGTTCTTAATAGAGAACCGGGAGCCCAACTGATCAATAATACTCTGAACCTGCTCACTGGAGCTACCTGTGATAATTATGTCATCGACATATACCAAGATAATAGTGATGCTGGTAGGCATGCGACAAACAAAAAGCGACGGATCAGCCACAGAGTTAACAAAACCCATAGTAAGAACAAAGGACTTAAGTTCATGGTACCAGGCCCGAGGTGCCTGCTTAAGACCATAAAATGCCTTGCAAAGTTTACACACAAAAGTAGGTTTTGTTGCATCCTCAAACCCGGGTGGTTGAGACATATACACGTCTTCAGCTAGTGTTCCCTGCAGAAAGGCATTATTGACATCTAGTTGGCGAAGAGACCAACCTAAGGAAACCGCAATACTGAGAACAAGACGGATCGTAGCAGGTTTAACAACAGGACTAAAAGTTTCGAAGTAATCCAAACCAGGACGTTGCGTAAACCTTTTTGCAACCAATCGAGCTTTGTATTTATCAATCGAGCCGTCCGGTTTCCTCTTAATTCTGAACACCCACTTGCAACCAACTATATTCAACCCATCAGCAGGGGGAACTAAGGACCATGTGTCATTGCGAAGAAGCGCACTATACTCATCAGACATGGCAACACACCACTGCGGGCACTGCAAGGCCTGCTTAAGGGTGGAGGGTTCTGTTTCAAGGTAGCGATTGTGAAGTTGAGCTTGCAGGTTAAAGAGCTGACGGTGTTTGTAGATTTGGTTTTGGGAGCGAGTGGTCATGGGGTGTTGTGATGGCGGTGGAGGAGGAGGAGGTGGCGGTGGAGGAGGTGGGGATAAGCTGGAAGGAGATGAGGTGGGAGTGGGAGAAGAATTAGAATCACTGCGAGAGGTAGAGTTGGGAGAAACAGACGAAGGAGAGGAGGAGGGGCTCTCGGGTGGCGCATAAATGCCCTCGAGTGGGGTGTGGGCCGAGGGGGATGGGTGAGAAATGGGAACAGCCATGGGTTCATAAGAAGCAGGGGGTAGAAGAGCACTTAACGGAGGTAAGGAAGACTCAGAGGCGATGCTGGCAAAGGGAAAAATACCCTCCACAAACCGAACATCACGCGAAATATGCATGCGAGACTCGGAGATGTCATAACAGAGATAAGCACTTTGTGTGAGAGCATAACCAAGAAAGACACACGGTTTTGATGTAGGTGCAAGCTTGTGCGGTGTATATGGTTTAAGCCACGGATAGCAAAGGCAACCAAAGACTCGAAGTTTGCAATAGTTAGGAGGCTTAGAAAGGAGTTTAATATGAGGTGAAAGCATACCAAGGTTTTTTGTTGGCATGCGATTAATGAGGTAGACCGCGGTACTAACGGCATAAGACCAATAGGTAATCAGCATGTGGGCATGGGCAAGAAGAGTTAGAAATTTGTTTCAATATATGCAAGTGGCGACGTTCGAAATCTTGTTGTCTTTGTCAGCGCGTGAGTGGGAGAAGTAAACTGAGAAATGCCATGATCTGAGAGAAAAGGACGTAACTTGATGTACTCGGTGCCATTATCGGAATAGAGAGTTTTGATAGAGGCATCCAACAGTTTTTCAACATATTGCTTGAATTTTATGAAAATATTATAGACATCAGATTTACATGCTAATGGGTATATCCACATATATCGAGTAAAATGATCAACAAAAAGAACGTAATATTTAAAATTGTCAACTGAATAAATGGGTGCCGACCAGACATCGGAATAAATAACCTCCAAGGGTTGAGAAGTACATAATGTAGAATCCGAAAAGGGGAGCCTATGGCTCTTATTACAAAGACAGGAATCACAATAAGAATGCGAAACAGTAGATAATTCTAAAAAATTATTCTTTGCAAGATTTTGTATAACTGGAAAGGCTGGATGACCGCAAATGGAGATGCCAAGTAGGCTGCAGAAGCTTTGGACGCAGAAAAGGTAAAGAGATATTTGGAAGACCACAGATAGGCTCCATCACTGACTTGTCCTTGGTGCAGGCATTTGCTCGTCTTCAAATCCTTCACCAAAAAGGAATCGGGTAAGAATTCAATAGATACAGAATTGTCCTGACAGAACTTTTGGACAGACAATAAATTATGAGAAAGAGAAGGAACACAAAGCACTTGATTTAATTTGAAAGAGGAAAGAGAGGTAGAGCCAATGTGAGTGATAGCCAAAGAGCTACCATCACCAATGACTATACGGTCCGTAGATAAGGGGAATGAAGAGAGAGCAAGCTGAGCTCCTGTGTCATGTGATGTGAGGCACCACTATCAAGCATCCATGGAGCAGAAGGATCAGAGTACTGCACAGGATAACTGGAAGTAGCATTCTGAGCAACATGAGCATAAGGAGGTGTTAAGGATGAATTTATACGATTTATAACGCTATATTTTATTTTATTTTCTCTCATATTTGTATGAATTTGTATAAGAAACGAGCGTTTAATGGATTTATCGAGCAAATGGTATTTTAAATAAGTTATTCGCAACATAGGATTGATTTATGTGTTTTAATTATGTTTTTATGATTATTTGAGCGATATTACATTTTGCGATATTTTTATGTGTCATAAAAGCACAAATTCGAGCTCAAGAGGTGATCCAAAGATGATCAAGTCGGATTTGATTAAAGAGGAAGAGATAATGATGATTTACATTGAATTAAAAGGAGATAAAGATAAAGAAATCGAAATCCAGCCATATTGGACTGGCGTCCAGGTCCCGTCCTGTGGACGGGCGTCTGATGGAATTGAACGAGCGTCTGGGGATGGGAAGTTGATTCAGGATGTTTGGACGCTGAAGTGGACGCCGTCTGGACGAGCGTTTGGTCATGACTCGCCCGATTTGAAGTTCATATGAAGAATGGACGGGCGTTCACCTACCACTGCAGGGCGTCCGCAATGCCGACTTAGTGAAACCGCCTCAAATCTCTATAAATAGGCGGCCGTTTTCTCTCACAAAAGAGGATCATACACTCATTATTTAAAACCCTAAACCTAGGGGCGGCTTTAGGCTGCGTTTTCATCTTTTATTCCCGCTTTTATGCTCTTAGTTTAGATTAAAACTAGTTACTTTTATGCAATGCTTTCGCAAATTTGAGTTGCCGAGGATGTTCAGAGGCTAAAAGCTTCATCAAACGAGTATTGTGAAGCCGTCCAACAATTGTTGATTTCGTTTTTTTTTTATCTTGTGAGTTTTAATAAAGGTTGTTTCTTATTCATGCTTATTCATGTTTAAATTGCTCTTATATCGGAAGATGTGCATGTGTTGATTGTTTATTGTTGATGGAAGTCTTAATAAACCCTAGATCACCATGAATAAGAATAGTAATTCGAATCTATCATAACGGAAGTTAATAGGTCTGATTACTAGATTATAAACACAAAGTTTGCACCTTTGGTTAGAAAACGCGTTAATCTTACATCGGAAGATAATAGATTAATAGATGAACTTTCTAAGGAATTAGGGTTCATGTTTAGGTGAGGTGAATCACAACCTAGATAAAACTGCAATATAATCGAGATAGGAAATCAATGCTTGTTGGATAGGTGGATCAATCCTCGTTTGCTCGTTATAAATTTGATTTAAATCCTTAAAAGCTTGAATTTGTCTAGTTAGCTTACTTTTATCTGCATCTTAGATTAGTTAGTTTAAATTGGTTCGCAGCCCGTATCCTTCCGGCTTTAGATCATCTCTTCGTCGGCTTTTACGCTTTTAGTTAAGTTTAATTTTCAAGATTCGCTTAGTTTTATCCGCTATTTAGCTTAGTAATCGTGACATAGGTTAGTTAGATAAAACTAGAAATCACAATCGCTTAGTTCCCGTAAGATCGACCGGCATTAACCGCTATTACTACGATCCTTATACTTGAGGTTAACCGGATTATTACTTGTTTATTTTGTGTTGATAAAATCCGTGACAAGTTTTTGGCGCCGTTGCGGGAACCGGACGGTTGTCTAGTTTTTGTTTTCGTTTTCGCTTTTTCTGCTTTTTTTTTTTCGCTTTCTGTTTTATCCCGTTTTAAATTCTGCTTTTAGTTGATAATTGTTTTAGGTAGTTGTTAAGTAGATAATTAGGGTTTAAAACTTTCCCTTAGTAGTTTTCTTGAAGTTAGATCTTCTGTCTTTCTGTTTTTCTGACGTTCTTTCTTACCTTCTTTTATTCTCTCTCGCAAATTCTCGCTTCGTTCTAAGTTTTCCGTGAGCAAACGGGCGTGCAGGATATTGGGCGCCCGTCCACTGAAAAATTATCAATTTGCGCTCGGTTTTATTCACTTAGACGAGCGCCCATAAGTTTTGGGCGCCCGTTCAGTGTTCCGTCTGTCGAGACGGCGTTTAAACTACTAAACGCCCGTCCGATCTCAATTTCATCCGACGCCCGTCCAATCTTTTGACGTCCGTCCGGTCTTGTTTTCCTCAACACTTTTGTTTCTTTTCTTCTTTTCCGTTCTTCTCTTTAGGCTTTTAATTTTTAGTTTAGGCTTTTACTTTCTTAGTTTTTAGGTTTTGTTCCACTTGTTTTTGGTCCGGTTTATGCAAACTCGGAGTCAAAGGACCGTTAATATACACCCTCGACCCGAGCGAACCGTAGTCCGCCAAACAGCGGAATTTCCGTTCTGCGGTTCTGCGCGATGTGAGCCGAGCGAGATCTTGAAGAACAACTAGCAAGAGAAATCACCGATTTTGTGATAATGGCGATAATAGACGTCGTTGGCGCACTCACGCCATGCCAGGCGAAGTCAAGGTCAACCCGGCTATTGTTATTCCAAACATTCTCGCACAAACCTTTGAGTTGAAGCCAGGCCTTATCCGGATGATGCAAAGACGCATCAATTTTTCACGGCTACCAATCGTAGAATCCGCATACCCACTTACACACATTCTTAGAGATATGCGGTACTACACGCATCCAAGGAGTAAGTGAGGATGCTATCAAACTTAAACTATTTCCATTTTCGTTGAAAGGGGCTAAAGAGTGGTACACCTCTCTCCCATCCGAATCTATCACCACCTGGGCGTAACTCGAAAGGAGTTCTTGAGTCAATATTTTCCACCTTCAAAGACGGCCCAAAGCTTAAATGACATTTTCACATTCTATCGTAAAGAGAATGAATCTTTCTTCGAGTGTTGGAAGAGATTCAAGTCCCTTCTTAGAAAGTGCCCCACCATGGCTTGCCACCGAAAGGCAAGTCAATACATTCTTCGATGGATTGACCGAGCTTACAAAAGGCATGGTCAATAGCTCTTCCGGGGGCATTTAAGAAAACGCTGATGAGGATGGGCATTGTTTGAGGACATTGCAAAATATAACTATGCCCCTCTTATCAAGCAATTCAAGCACCTCCTCCTCCCAAGGTTGAGGAAGTCAATTTACAAAGTTTGATCGCCATCTTTGCGAAGCAAATGGTACCACCTCAAGTTTCCAATCCTATAAATCAAACTTCTTCTTTTCCACGTAACCCTCGTGTTCAGATTGCGAAAAATTGTCACAAACAGGCCATATGAATGGCCAATGCCAATTTAATCCCTCGCACCTTATCAAGTAAATGCTGCTCATGACTATGGACAAGATAATCAAGTCACATGTCAAAACGTGATTTAGGTGGGCACACTTCCAAATTCCCGCCTATGAACGGACGTAATGCGGAAGTGAATGCATTCTATGGCCGAACAATCAAAGGTTCAATCGGTTCGTGCCGTGGCAATTTTCAAAACCAAGGGTTTAATCCATCTTCAAACTTCAATTCGAATTTTAATTGAATCGAATTTCAACGAAAACCCTGGTTTAATCGAGAATCAAAACTCGAATTTTTCCAATCCTACGCAAAAATTCAATCGAATTGGCCTTCCAATTCAAATTCTCAATTTCAAAGTCGGCCCACCAAATTTATGCTCCAAATCTCCAAAACTCTCAAGGCCCCTCCCAACCTACAAATATTGAAGCTAAGTTGGAGGAGCAAAGTAGATCGATGAAGAATCTTGAGAGACAAATTGGGCAACCGGGTGAGCAGCTTGGCTTAGACCCTCAGGCGTTGCCCGCCACCGAGAAGAATCCAAAGGGTGGTCAAGTTGCTCAGCCGATTTAAACAAAGGCCCATGTCTTCGACCTCATGCCAAGGAATGAATCTAAGGAGCGGCACTCAAGTTAGTGGTCCTTCCCATCCGGGAAACCACTAGCCCCTCCTCGCCATTGATAAGGCGAGGGGAAGCCGAGCACCTACACTCCCTCAACCGCAAAGAGAAAAAACTCAGTGGTCGATCCTCGAGAGGTGAAGAATTTGGTGATCCTCAAGTGGTGATCCTTTGAGGCTTGAAAAAACAAGCGAAAGTCGGGAGGCCGATCCCCGACTACTAAGAAATCAAAAAAAGCTCGCTGGAAGGATCTCGAAGACAGAGTCATTAGTGCATCCTCAAAAGGTTTTCTCTGAGGATGACCTTAAGAAACTTCCATTTCCACCGAGAAAGAGCAACATTCCCTTGATTGAGGATAAGAAGTATGAAAAGGTACTAAACCTTTTGAAAAATACTCAGGTAAATCTTCCATTATCGGATGTCTTAGTCGAGATGCCTAAGTATACAAAATTTATCAAGGATGTCGTGTCTTCGAAAAAGAAATTAGCAGGCATGGAAAGGCATATTGGTGAGGATTGTTCCATGATTAATTATGAAAACTTACCAGTTAAAAGAGGCGACCCTGGAAAATTCGTACTTACAGTATTAATGGGAGGTCTAGTCTTCCCAAATTCTTTGTGTGATCTAGGTGCCTCTATAAGCCTTATGCCAATGTCTGTATGCAAACACTTTCGGTTTACAAAGCCTTCTAGAACCCACTACTATGAGTTTACAATTCATGGATAGATCTTCTAAGAAAGCTTCAGGGATCCTAAAAGACGTTTTGGTTCAGATTGATCGATTTACCTTTCCAGTTGATTGGTATGTTTTAGATATAGAGAAGACGAAAAACGTTCCGTTGATTCTAGGAAGACCTTTCTTATCTACATTAGAGCCCTCATCGATCGCGATGGTGGGCAAGTGACTATCCGAGTTGGTGATCAAGAGGTGAGTTACAATGTCTTAAAGTCCATTCAAGTACCCTCCGCCCTCCAACCGGCTTTTCCATTGATTATATGACGGATGATTTCACCGACTATATGGATAAACAAGTCATGGTCGTAGAAGCGGAATATGAGCGATTAGTTGATAATCTGAATACTCATGGTATGGTGAATCTGGATCAACTAGCAGCTGATTTTGAGGAAGAGTTGTTGGAAGGAGAAGCTTTGGCGGTGGGACCACAGAGTAAACTCAATGATATTGAGTTGAAAAGTGGAGATCTCAAGTCAAGTTTAGAAGACCCCCCTGCGGATTTGGTGTTGAAGCCGTTACCTAAACATCTTAAGTATGTGTTCTTAAGAGAAGGCGACAAGCTTCCATTAATCATATCTGCCAAGCTTTCCATTATAGAGGAAATGAAACGATCAACGTCTTGAAGAAGAATGAAAAAGCTTTTGGTTGGCAAGTAGGAGATATCGTGGGAATATCTCCGACATCTGCATGCACAAGATCAAGACGAATGAGGGTGCAAAGTGTGTCGATAAATTTCAGAGAAGGCTCAACCTCATATGCAAGAAGTCGTTAAAAGAAATCATTAAACTTCCGGACATGGGAATCATTTATGCCATCGCGGATAGTGAATGGGTTTCCCGACTCAAGTAGTTCCCAAGAAAGGTGGAATTACAATTGAGAAGAATGAGAAGGAGAGGAAATTGCATTGAGGCTTGTCACTCGTTACTGAGTCTCAGATCGATTATCGAAAGCTCAATGAGGTAACCATGAAAGATCACTTTCCCTTCCATTCATTGACCGATGCTCGAGTCTGGCGGGACCGGACACGATTCTCATCGTTTCCTAGATGGATATTCGTGATATTTCCAGATACCCATTGATCCAAATGACCAAGAAAAGACCACCTTTACCTCGCTTATGGTACATTCGCTACAGACGAATGCCGTTCGGTCTCTCGCAATGCCCCAACTACATTTCAATGATGTATGCTAGCCATCTTTGACGGGCTTGTAGAAAAGTGTATGGAGATTTTTATGGACGTTTTTTGGTTTTTGGTCGATCTTTTGATGATTGCCTTGACAATCTTGATCAGTGTTATCCGATGTGTGGAAAAGAACTTAGTACTTAATTGGGAAAAATGCCATTTCATGGTAGATGAAGGAATGGTTCTTGGCCACAAGATCTCACCAAAGGTATAGAAGTTGACAGGGGCAAAAGTAGAAGCTATCGAGAAGATGAGCTATCCTAAAAATATGCGCTGCAGTGAGAGGCTTTCTTGGACACGCCGGCTTTTAAGGCACGGTTCATTCAAGATTTCTCCAAGATAGCCAAGCCCCCTGTCCCACTTTACTAAAGGAAGACGTTGAGTTTAATTTTGATGAGAGCCAAGCAAGCGCTTGAGGAGCTTAAGGATCGTTTAATATCTGCTCCAATTCTTATATCGCCTGACCGGAACCTACCATTTGAGCTTATGTGCGGCGATCAAACTATCTTTGTTGGTGCCGTTTCTAGGGCAAAAGATCAAGGAAAGTTCCAGCCTATCTATTACGCCATCCACACATTGAACCCTCTCAAGTTAACTATACTACTATCGAAAAGGAACTATCGGCCGTAGTCTTTGCTATGGACAAGTTTCGTAGTTACTTGTTAGGAGCTCAAGTGATCGTGTGGGTGATCGATCACGCCGCTTATGCTATCTCGATGACTAAGAAAGAGGCTAAACCGCGCTTACTACGTTGGATATTGACCCTACAAGAGTTTGACGCTCAAATTAAGGACAAAAGGCGTTGAAAATGTAGTGGCGGATCACATTTCTAGAGTGTTAAGTGAGGAAAAGGATGAACCAGATGATATAGATCTTTACTTTCCTCTAGAGAACATTATGTTGATAGACGGTTTTCCTCCTGATGTTCCATCGTATTCTTCCATTGTAAACTACCTTCATGGCCGTTATCTCGATCCAGAGATGTCTTATCAGGAGAAGAAAAAGTTCTTCTCGGATTTAAAATATTTCGTTTGGGATGAACCTTATCTTTTCAAGATCTGTAAAGATGGTTTGCTTAGGAGATGTATTCCAGAATCTGAGCAACGTGACATCATTGAGCAGTGCCACAGTGGACCCACAGGAGGTCACTTTGGTCCTTGGAAAACCGTTGCTAAGATCTTTCAATCCGGTTTCTATTGGCCTACGATCTTTAAAGATACGGAAGCTTTCTGTAAAGCTTGTGATAGGTGCCAAAGAACCGGTACTCTGACAAGGCGTTTTGACATGCCTTTAAAACCCATCCTCGAATGCGAAGTCTTTGATGTATGGGGTATCGATTTTATGGGACCATTCCCATCATCTTGCGGTAATAAATACATCTTAGTCTGCGTGGACTATGTGTCCAAATGGGTGGAGGCTCAAGCCACTCCTCACAATGATCATAAAACGGTCATGAAATTTTTAAAGAAAAATATCTTTGTGCGGTTTGGATGTCCACGTGCCTTGATCAGTGATGAAGGGACGCATTTCTGCAACCGACCCCTAGAGAAAGTTCTCGAAAAATATGGTGTCCGGCATAAAATTGGCACACCATACCATCCTATGACTAGTGGTCAGGTTGAAAGAAGCAACCGAGTTTAAAGAAGATCCTGGAGAAAATCATATGATCCATCGAAAAGACTGAGTCTAAAGTTGGATGATGTACCGTGGGCATATCGAATCGCCTATAAGACTCCATGGGTACATCACCATATCAAATGGTCTACGGAAACCATGTCATCTCGCACATCGAGTTAGAGCATAGAGCTTATTGGGCTACAAAGTTTCGAACTTTGATTCCCAATCTTGTGGAAACATCGACTCTACAAGCTAGCATACGTGATTTAATCGGACTCCAGGCCTATGAAAGTGCCAGGATTAGTAAAGATAAGATGAAGCTACTCCACGATGCTAAGATTAAGAAAAGAGAATTCCATGTCGGCAACAAGTTCTTCTATATAATTCTAGGTTACATCTGCTTCTGGAAAGTTAAGGACACGTTGGTCCGGCCCTTTCGAGATTCTCCAAATCATTCCGGAGGCGTTCTAGAACTTCGTGGTTATAGTGGTGACCCGCTTTGAGTCAACGGTCAAAGGTGCAAACACTATATTGGTGAACCTAAAGAGACATCTTTGATTGTTAAATTTCTCGATATTCTCGGATGTGGTGTTCCGCGAGTCGAAGACTTTAACGAGTTATCACCCGACTTGTTCTCCGAGGATGATGGAAGTAACCCTTCTGAAGAAGTTCTAGCAGGTAGTGCTGATATGGAAGAGTTTGAAAGGGAGCGTCAGTTGAAGCGTCATCAGAGGGCTCAGAGAATGAAGAGGTCACCCATGGGGAAGTTCAAGCGTATGTGGAAAGCTATTAAAGATTTCACCCCATGTGTGAGATCTCGCTTCGCTGCGACCACACTACTCGATCGAGCTTACACGAGGTAGTGGTGGCGGAGAAAAGTCAAATGGCCCGACCAGGCTGATTTTTCAATGGTGTCGAGCTAACGACATTAACCAAAAGCGCTACTAGGAGGCATCCTAGATATCCCTTATTATATTAGTTAGGTTACTGCTTCACGCTTTAGTGTTTTATTTCGGTTTTAGTTTAATTAAGTTTTAGCCGATTAAGTTTTTGTATTTATATCTCACGCTTAGTGTGCTTTTTAGATATGGATTACGGAGTTCTTCCCGAGGAGTTCCCATCATTAGTCGGATTCCACTGATTACCGTGAAATGATGGACCAGGAGGCACTATAGTCTTGCACGTAGATTTTGAGCTTAGTACCCGTGACGAAGACCATCACTTATGTTCTCATCGCACTTCATTGTTCGGGAGGTAGTGACTTCACCACCGAGGAGCTACAGAAGCTATAGGACGTCCATATACGATCCTAAATGACCCTATGCTGACAGATCTAGCGCTGGTACTCCAGGATTCACATTTTAGAGGTTTAGAGGTAGCTGGAGATGACTGGGGCGTACAAGACGACTATGATTTCCCTCCTGCTATTGATATGCTTCGTCGTCTCATCCGTTTGGTGGATTGGGACGAGATTTATGCAGACTAGCGTTAGTTAGGTTTATTCGTCGAGCAAACGACGTAAAACAAAAGCGCTTCGTGGGAGGCAACCCACTGTTCTCTATTTGTTTTTATGTTCTAGGAATTTTATGTACTTTGTTTGATTTAAGGTTGTATTTTTGAAATTTTAAATTAAGTTTAATAAAGAGATGTGCTTTTGAATTTGAGTTGTATGGAATTTTATGATTTTTGCATTTTTGCCTGCTGGGACGCCCGTCCAGAAAACTGGACGCCCGTCCGCTATGACAAATCCTTAGACGGACGTCCACAAAGCCTGGACGCCCGTCCGTTATTTTCCCTCCAATCCTGTATGTGATTTGAGCTCTTGACGAAGCGTTTCACCGAATCGACGCCCGCCCGCTTCATTCGATTTCCTGAAGGGCGCCCGTCCACCGAAAGTTGGACGAAGCGCCCAACATCTGCCTATATATACCCCTGCTTGATGAACCCTCACTTTTCGCTTTTTTTTCAAATCGCAAACCGCTTCTCTCCTCTTTTTGGCCTAAAATCTTCATTTCTAAACCATTTTGAGCGATTCCAAGTGCTACAGCCGCTCTTGATCCCTCTCTTTGATTTTCATAACCAAATTCCCCAACACGCAATATTTTTGGAGAATCAGACCCCACTGTAGTCCGACTTCTTGGAGAAAAACATCGATTTTGGAGCCCCTATCTGTGTTGTTTGGACTCGTTTTCACCTCAATCAACATCTACTCACCCTACTTGGTAAGTTAGTAACAACTTTTCTAGATTTCATTCACGCTTTTGTGAGTTCGATCTTTAGGTCGGCTCGTTTTCTTGAATGTTACCTTAATTTGTTTTTTTTTTTTTGGTTTTGGTGTTTCTTTCGCTCATTATGGTGGTATGGTGTTGTGGTGGGTGATGAATGGGTTGTTTGGTAATGATTGTGGTTGCGGTTGTGGTTTGGTTGATTTGAAATCCCGCTTTGGATGTTAAACGGGTATCTTGTTGTGAATCGGGGTTGTTTTGGTTAGAATAAGCTTGAATATGGTTCATAAGAAGGGCGTGGTTAAGAGGCATGGAAAGGAAGTGGCTAGGGAGGCCGGAAAGAAACGCAAGGAGTTTGATCCTACTTTGGTCGATCCCAACCGGGGTGTGAGTATACGAGAACAACCTCCTGTGAGCCACCCAAACTAGGGCTACTTTGAGAGATGAGCCGACCTCGACTCGAGACCCGATGACGATGTGCCTTTGGTACGGATGCCCAGAGTTCGAGAGAGGTGGAGGTTCGCCTAGTGGCTGAGGAAACTGTCCGATGCTACCCGGGAAGAGGAACCGGTTGTACCTGTGGTCGTCCCTCCTGAAAGAAATCCAAAACCGTACCTCCTCCTATGCCGTTACCTCGCCGGTTCGTGAACCCTGAGCTCACGATGTGTTTAAACAAAGATTATTTCTCGAGGACGATGTTGATTGAGCGGGCCATTTTGGAGGCCAAAGTCGATCCGGGGTTCGTTAAGTTGCTCAAGGATCGGAAATGGAAACCTTGATGACGATCCCGACTACCCCGGTGAATAGCTCCATAGTTCGGGAGTTTTATGCTAACTGTTCGAAACCGATTTGGGGAGGAAGGTAGTCGTGGTTCGAGGGGTAGAAGTTCCTTTTACACCGGAAGTGATTAATCAGAAATACAACTTAGCGGCTTTCGAGGGTCGGGATTACAAGGAAGAGATTGTACATAGACAGAGCTTGGGGCAGGATCCTTTGGAGGAGTTGAGGTTAAAAGTGTGTCCGGACGTGGCATGGACGCGTAAGACCGGCGGTGACCGGAAGAGTTGGTTACCACGACACTGGACGGAGGATTGGAAGGTCCAAAGGTCGGTTTATTCGTAATCGGTTGTTGCCTAAGAACAACTTGACGACTTTCACATCGGTGACCTAGGCATGTTGTACGCATTTTGACGTCTGGAAGACATCAGGACGTCTCAGAACAACATTTTGACGATCCTAAAGTGTCTATGTGAAGGCCGGCAACCGAGGATGACAGGGTTTTCATCCGAGCCTCATTGATTTCCATTATTCTTCCGAGATTGAGCGTGGCCATTGCCGATGTTCTTCACGAGTTTGAGTCCTCTTCCGATGAGGAGCGGTCTGATTCGGCACCTAGGGCTACGTCACCACCTTCTGGCCCTCCTTCGCTCCCCGTGATGATACCCGGCCCGGGCCAATCTTGATTTTCTTTGTCTATTTTTCACTTTTGATTTGCACTAGCTCTCGTGGATCAGATATTTTTGCTACTTTTGATTACGTGGTTCATTGTATTTCGCTTTTTTTTGCTACTACTTATTCTTTCGATGGATCATGTAAGCCATAAGGCACTCGTGATTTTCATTTCAAATGTGTTTCTACTTTCGGATGTATTGCATGCTATCACTTTGCTTTATCTTCATTTTTGATATCTCTTTTCATTTTGGTATGGCTCCCGCTTTCCCGAGATGGTTCCATGTTTGTCTAAGACGTGCGGTATCTTTTTTAGCGGTTTCACCGAGCTACATTGTCCAGTTACGCGATTCTGAGTGTCATTATGTAGGCTCCGCCCGATCAACGATTCGAGTTTCGATCACCTAAGTCTTTTCCTTTTCTTTCGTTCGCACAACACGAGGACATGTTGATTTTTAAGTGCTGGGGAGGGGAATGTTTCGATATGTATCTACACATTTGCTTAATTCGTAATGTTTCTATGCAAATGAGCTTAATTTTTCACAATTTTTCGACACTTTTGTTTCTGCTTTTGTCCCGAGTAGGCAATTCGATTAAATGTATCATATATTTGGTAAGTTAGATGTTTCACCCGACACTATTTTTCACGAGCCATAGTGATTTATGAGCTATTTATAAAGTTATACCCCTTTTGGATTAGTGATTTTTGTTTTCTTACGAGTCATGTGCTTAGTGCTACGTATATATCTCGCGATTTATGATAGTCTCATTGAGCTCCGAGTATGTTATACCGTGAATATCTGAAGGTTTGAATGTGATAAGTAACACGTAACTTATTGTCAAATGAAAAAGTTGAAGAAAAATATGAATTAATTGGGTGTGTCGAAAGCTAGTCGATGATTTGAGTGCGATAGGGTATACCACGTATGTCCTATACCACTATGATGACTAAAAGCTCACGGCGATTAGGAAAAAGTCGCCTTATGATTGGAGTAAGGTAGGGTATTATCTCGAAATGTCCTATTCTACTATGAGGGCAATAGCTTATCCTAATGTGTGTTTAAAGTGAAAAAGTTAAATCAACTGATAAAGTGTTATGAAATGTATATAAGACTAAGTTATCGTCTGCCTTATCCCCAGTAGAAACACAGATATATGTTGTAGGATTATCCTCTGAGTATTTCAAAAGGCCCTAGATACATTCGATCATCTTTTTCGGGATATATCACGTTTGTAGGGTGCATCTTATGAGTGTCATTTATTACTAGTCTACAGGGGGTAATAGCTAGTTTTGCTTTGAGTTTCTCGAGTTTGGATATAGTGGAAGTTTTCTATGGCTATGCACACACACAATGGTGAACTTCTGATTTATTGGATATGTGTTATGCATGTTTAGATGTCTGTTCTTCTCTCGAGCCTAATTTTTGTTTTGTTTTGCTCGGGACGAGCAAAAGCTTAAGTGTGGGGGAGTTGTTAAGGATGAATTTATACGATTTATAACGCTATATTTTATGTTATTTTCTCTCATATTTGTATGAATTTGTATAAGAAACGAGCGTTTAATGGATTTATCGAGCAAATGGTATTTTAAATAAGTTATTCGCAACATAGGATTGATTTATGTGTTTTAATTATGTTTTTATGATTATTTGAGCGATATTACATTTTGCGATATTTTTATGTGTCATAAAAGCACAAATTCGAGCTCAAGAGGTGATCCAAAGATGATCAAGTCGGATTTGATTAAAGAGGAAGAGATAATGATGATTTACATTGAATTAAAAGGAGATAAAGATAAAGAAATCGAAATCCAAACCATATTGGATCAAGCGTCCCGGTCCGTCGGTGGACGGGCGTCTGATGGAATTGAACGAGCGTCCGGGATGGGAAGTTGATTCGTGATGTTTGGGCGCCGGTGGACGCCGCCTGGACGAGCGCTTGGTCATGACTCGCCCGATTTGAAGTTCATATGAAGAATGGACGGGCGCTCACCCTACCAGACGGGCGTCCGCAATGCCGACTTAGTGAAACCGCCAAATCTCTATAAATAAAGCGGTCGCTTTTCCACAAAAGAGGATCATACACTCATTATTTAAAACCCTAAACCTAGGGGCGGCTTTAGGCTGCGCGTTTTCATCTTTTATTCCCGCTTTTATGCTCTTAGTTTAGATCAAAAACTAGTTACTTTCTATGCACTGTTTCTGCAAATTTGAGTTGCTGAGGATGTTCAGAGGCTAAAAGCTTCATCAAACGAGTATTGTGAAGCCGCCCAACAATTACTGTGAGTTTTTAATAAAGGTTGTTTCTTATTCATGCTTATTCATGTTTAATTTGCTCTTATATCGGAAGATGTGCATGTGTTGATTGTTTATTGTTGATGGAAGTCTTAATAAACCCTAGATCACCATGAATAAGAATAGTAATTCGAATCTATCATAACGGAAGTTAATAGGTCTGATTACTAGATTATAAACACAAAGTTTGCACCTTTGGTTAGAAAACGCGTTAATCTTACATCGGAAGATAATAGATTGATAGATGAACTTTCTAAGGAATTAGGTTCATGTTTAGGTGAGGTGAATCACAACCTAGATAAAATCGCAATATAATCGAGATAGAAATCAATGCTTGTTGGATAGGTGGATCAATCCTCGCTTGCTCGTTATAAATTTGATTTAAATCCTTAAAAGCTTGAATTTGTCTAGTTAGCTTACTTTTATCTCGCATCTTAGATTAGTTAGTTTAAATTGGTTCGCAGCCCGTATCCTTCCCGGCTTTAGATCGCCTCTTCTCGTCCCGCTTTTACGCTTTAGTTAAGTTTAATTTTCAGATTCGCTTAGTTTTATCCGCTATTTAGCTTAGTAATCGTGACATAGGTTAGTTAGATAAAACTAGAAATCACAATCGCTTAGTTCCCCGTAAGATCGACCCGGCATTAACCGCTATTACTACGATCCTTATACTTGAGGTTAACCGGATTATTACTTGTTTATTTTGTGTTGATAAAATCCGTGACAGGAGGCAGGGAAGGCCGAGAGCTGCCTGGGTTGCGGGTTGGGCGGGGAAGATTGTTGTAAAGGGGGTAAGTGGTGCAACGAGTAGCAACATGACCTTGGACACCACAAAGTTGGCAGAAGCCCTGATAGCCTTTGGAAGTACGAGCAGTAGTGTTCTTGGAAGAGGAATTGGTGGGAGGAGGGGATGTTGGGGTCTCGGGTGAGAGGGGGAGCTTACGGCATGATGGGCGGTGGAGGCCGAGATGCTTGGGGATAGGGGTAATACGCTGTATTGGGTGGGACATGCATAGGACGGGGTTGGTGATAGGCAGGGAAAGCAGTGTACGCAGGGGGTGCAACAGACTGACTTTGTACAAGCAACGCTTCATGCATTAGCAATTTCTCATGCAACAATGGCTTAGAAATAGTATCATCACGAGCCTGAATGGCACTCACAAGATATTTATATTCACTACCAAGGTTTTTTAAAACTATCTCAACTAATTCATCATCTGGCACTTTAGCATCTAGAGACGCTAGATCATCCGCAACAGTTTTAATGGCAGTGAAATATTGAGATATTGACATCGTACCTTTAGTAATAAAGTGCAAACGCAGCCTGAGATGTCTAACACGGCCCTTACTCTGTTTCCCATACGTGACAAGAAGGGTGTTCCAAGCCTGTTTCGAATTTTCCGTGTGTTGAATCGTAGCCATGTAGTCCTTGTCAACCGAATCCAGAAGCAGATTATGGATTAAAGCGTCTTGTTGTATCCACTGTAAATAAGCCGGATTTTGTGTAACATCCCCAGCCGCAGACGTGACCGTGGGTGGCGGCTCTGGGGTAGTGCCTGTTACATAACCGATGAGGCCATGGCCTATAAGCAAGGTCGTTAATTGAAGCTTCCAAGCCGTAAAGTTCTTGCCATCAAGCTTGGTTGGAGCATTGACAGCCGGGTTAAGTGAGAGAACAAATGGGATGGATAGAGGAGAAACAAAGCAGCAGCGCCAGAGGTGGTGGAGGAAGAATCAGCGCCGGAGGTTGCAGCGGTAGCCATTGCGGCTGTGGGGTGCCTGGCGACGGCAAAGCCCTAGCGGCTGCTAAAGTAGACGGAAAAAAAAAAATTTAGGGATCGAATATCTCCGATACCATGATAGATTTAGGTGAATAACAAAATAATTGTCATTAGAAAACCAATGAGTTTTACAATAGACTTATATAGAGAGCCACGAAAGCTATAAACGGAAAATATAAATAAAATATAAATAATCTATCATCTAATAGTTTGGTATATAAAGTATGGGTACCTGCATAATGAGGAGGATGAAGCCTTCATATAATGCACAATCGTGGGAAAAGACGTTACCGCATGTGTAAAGTAGTGGGGCGAACATCACGGAACAGTTATACTTCATGGTATAAGGCCCACAAAGATCATTTAATGGAGTTTTATGGGAAAAAATTTGAGGTTATCAAACAAAACGATCATCACATCTTCTTCTTCTTTTGATGACGATCTTAGTATAGAGGTTTTAGAGGGAGCTAGGGCTGGAGTTCAGCTTTCGGTGAGTTATGCAAAAAAAAATTAATAAAATTGACAAAATAAACTAAAATGACATTATTCGGGATTTCTTCTCTCAAGGGATCCCAAACTTTCGGCTACGGAGTATGGGAAAAATGATTCTCAAATTCTATCGTTACGAGTATGGGGTAGGAGGGTTACGGGACATGTCTTGACCCGATTCCACCCCTAATAAGGACACATAAAACCGCTCAACAAATCTTTAATTGACTTCATAAAGCCTTCAGGGGCATAAGTCAATGATAAAAGAGCATCGGTGTTATAGTGTCTGTTAGAGTTGTATGAATCTGAATCTGACCCAAATTCATGATCCGTTTGGATCTAGATCCTTACAGATTCATCTAGACCTCGATTCAATCGAGATCCTGATCGGAAGCATGAATCGAACACCCGTGTTAGATTTCATGATTTAAATTAATTAAAAATCAACTAAATAAAGATCTAAAGAGAGATAGATGATTTTACCCAACCGATGAGATGATGTGATCTTCCGATTTGTATTTTCAAGCGACGACAGGGGTACGTCGAACTCGTATTCGAACCTTTATGAATATCCCTCCAAAAAAACCCTAGTTTTTCTTATTCACAGTGGCTTAGACAAAAAAAAACCCAAAATTCTCTCCTTTTTTTGAAAGTGGCGCACATATTTTGTTGTATGTATTGTGTTTGGATAAAGTATCTTTTTATAGGAACATTATAGTGTGAACGGCCTAGGTGTGTGCACGGTTCGGTTCGGTACGGTTAGTGGCTTTACCGAAACCGAACCAAAATTTTCGGTTAATTAAAATTCGATACCGAAACTGAATCGTTTGTTTTAGGTAATCGAATTGAACCAAACTGAAATATACCATTTGATTCGGTTCGGTTAACCCAAAATTGAGATAAAAATAACAATTTTATTCGGTCATAAACGGTTTGGTTTTTATACGAATTTTTAATTCGGTTAAAAAATTGTTCGGACAACGCTTCAGCTATATGCAATTTTTCATAAACACTTATAATATTTTGATTATGAAAATTAGTTATACAAGTTAATTATAGACATTTCAGTTAAAATTTTCTATTCTATTTTGGTTAACCGTTCGGTTTTCGGTTTGGTTATGAAAAATTTCGGTTTCTCTATAATAGTAATCGAAACCGAACCTAAAGTAGTTATTAACCGAACCGAATTGATCCAAATGACCTCGGTTCAGTTCGGTTTTCGGATAATTCGTATCTGTGTACACCCCTAGTGAACGCAAAAGTTTTCCTACACATACTATTTACTTTTTCTGTAAGCAAAAGAAAACATTCATCTAATAAGAAAACCAATTTATTATTTATCGATTAATTATTTAACAAATACACATGTGATATAATTAAAATAAAATTCTTTTCAGTTACATGTGCCGTCATTTTTGCCAGTTGAGATTATAGAAAATACATTTTCTAATTTACATATTATTTATCGAATAAACAATATTTTACACATTCATTAAATCAACAAACTATTTAATTTATTATCGAGATTCCAAAATACTCATTCACGTGTAAGGAACCAACCTGGGTACTATGGATATATAATCAGTAGCTCCAATAAATTGAATAAAATATTTATCAAACAAAACATTATTACTCAACTAACTAATTTTAGGTTTACGACACCATAAATCCGAAATTGAACTCTATTGATTATAGATATTTGTTACTCTATAGTCGAGTTTATTGAGTGTCCGCTGATATATTCATTTCATACACACTCAAGTGGATTTCGAAAAAGCCTTTGATTGTGTAAATTGGACCTATCTGGATAATACCTTGAAAAGTATGGGTTTTGGTTCAAAATGGAGAAGATGGAGTCACGGGTGTATTTCTTTGGCTAGAGCTTCAGTTTTGGTGGGTGGTAGTCCATCAAAGGAGTTCAACTTGCAAAGAGGGTTAAGGCAGGGTGATCATCTATCTCCCCATCTTTTTCTTATAAATACAAGGCGGGTTAAACATACTAATGAAGGAAGCAATTGATAAAGAAAAGTTCACTAGGGTAATATTCGAAATGAGTTAACTCATTTGCAATATGCAGATGACACGGTTTTTTTGGGTAAATGGAGCATGGAAAAATTGAGGAATCTTAAGAGGATTTTGACTTGTTTCGAGATGATATTGAGTCTGAAGATAAACATGGGTAAAAGTTTGTTGGCAGGGATAAAGGTACCAGAAGCAGAAGTCATTATTACGGCTGAGCAATTCAAGTGTAAAAGTGGTGGGTCGCCTTTTAAATATTTGGGACTTTCAGTGGGGCAAAATATGAAACTGAAAAAAGGCTTGGGAAAACATTATATATTTTGAAAAGTAAAGCGAAACTTAATGCTTGGAAGTGGTCGTCTCTATCGGAGGGTGGTAGGTTGGTTCTCTTAAAAGCGGTTCTAAGCGCTCTTCCGCTCTTCTTCTTCTCTGTCTACAGGCCTCCTAAATGTGTGCTGAATTGTTGGAAAGTGTGAGGTCTTCTTTTTTTGGGGAGGCGATACGTCCTCAAAAAAGAAAAAAATTTCATGGGTTGACTGGAAAAAATTGCAAGCTCCTGTTTCTTTGGGTGGCATTGGGGTGGGTAGTCTTAAGGTGCAGAATATACCTTTACTCTGTAAATGGTGGTGGAGATTTGTTTCAGAATCTAATGCTTTGTGGAGGAAGGTGATAGTGTCAATTCATGGGTTCGAGGGTGCTTGGGATATGGATGTTTGTCGGTTGAGTGGTGGGGGGTTTGGAAGGGGATAGTTAGTGATGTTAAGCGTGCTAAAAGAGCGGTGTTGCTTTATTGGGGTCGGAGTGTTGGAAGGTGGGTGATGGTAGTAGGGTGAGGTTTTGGTGGGATATTTGGGTGGAATTGGCCCGTTAAAATCGCCTTGCCTAGGTTTTATAGGCTAGCTTTAATCAAAGGAGATGGTGGCAAGGGCGGTGAAGTGGGTAGAGGGTAGGTGTTCTTTCTTTTGGTTGTGAGCGTGTTTGAGGGGTTGCGAGGAGGATGTAGTAGAGGAGCCGGAGAATTTAATTAACTCGTTGATAAAAATGCAGTTTATTGGATAAATTGAAATGGAGTCTTAGTTCGAATGACGTCTTCTCGGTGGCCTATTTGCGGAAACAACTTGAAACTGATTTCTGTAAAAATTCTTTTTCGGCTAACGAGCGGGTTGTCAGGTGGAACAAATTGCTACCATCGAAAGTAAACATTTTCATGTGGAAAGCAAGTCTCAAAAGAATCCCCACAAAACCGAATCTTATTCTTCGGGGTGTTGCAATTCATGATTCTTTGTGTTCTTTATGTTACAAGCTTGAAGAAACCGTTAACCATCTTATGTTTGCATGTGATGTGACTCTTCTTATTTGGTCACATCTTCAAAGTTGGTGTAAGATCGTTGGCCTAAACGCTTTCTCGTTTAGTGATATATGCTGTTTGCAAGCAAGAAATGGTGGAATAACTGTGTCAAAATAGGCTTCTTGTTTTTGGGCAATCAGAGTAGAGTCACAACTTGGGTAATTTGGAATTTTAGAAACAAAATTATATTCGGGCTCAAGTTTTAAATCCGGAGATGATTTTTCGGGAAGTTCAAATATTGTCTTTTTCTTGGTTGTCAAATTCTAAGGGTCTCAAGAAACTGGAGTGGGAAGAATGGATGGCTAATCCGATGAATGTCGTTCCTTAGTTACAGAGAACTAAGAGACTATTTCTTTCGAAGTTTGCCAAGCTTGGGATTTTTGGAAAGGGCGGAAATGCAACAATTTGTTCTATTGGGGGCATTGTTAGGCTCTTTTCCGGAATTTCGGTATCATCTCTATAATGCATAATTAGCCGGCGGCATGCACATTAATTGGAAGGTTCTGGATCGAATTTTGTTGTTTATCTATCTATTGTTTTCCTTTTTTAGCTGTGAAAATCTACTGCAATTGGGATGAATATCTGGAGCGTTGTGTAATGGTTTGTTAGCTTCTTGCTGATATTAATGAAATCAATGGCAGTTCAAAAAAAAACATTCCTTAAACTATCCGTAACGAAGTAGTAAGCTTCCGTAAACCTTTTTCATTACCTATTATCCTTATTTACCATTAGCTCATTATTGATCAATTAGTTTATAACCAATATAAACTCCCGGATCGACGGGTTTCTGTGATTAACAAATAAGCGATTGTTCAGATAATTCCTCAAGAAGGGATGAATTCCATATTTTTAGTAGTAGAATTATATTCCATATTAGTAATACACATTTTCACCACTCAATCCCGAATAAATACTAACGCGATAAATGATTCTGACCACGCCACTTGACAAATTCTTATCGAACACATTAAACCATAACTTGAAACAAGCAAGAGTATACAATCATTTTAGGATTAAAGTAAATTCACATACGATCATCTTGTGATTTAATAAGATTTCTCAATCACTTTAATTATATGAAATGCAGATTGAATCGGTCATAGTCTTATACGATTACGCCATTTATAAATGTCTCGCTAGATAACCAATATCGACTTTCCAGATAAGACGGCAGACACATAAAGTGTTTTGTGCGTATTTAATTGTGCTTTAATAAATAGACCCTAAACTTTTGATTAAATTCACCACGACTAAACACTTTTAGTATATAACATAAACTTAATTTCACGCGCTTCCACACACTAAGTATTGTGGTTACATATGATATAACTTTGAATTTTAACTAGTGTATTACTTATTAACACGAAGAATTAATGAGATGATAAATAAGTTTGTCATTCATTAATTAAAAACAATTACTACGAATTCGCTTTTTCTGACACTACACCGATTAAACGACATCTTTACATTTAAGTCGGGTGTTGTAATCGCTTCTCTCGAAAAATGATTTTCAAACAACTTTTACAAACTAAATCATTGAGACATAATTACACGAAGTTACGTACAAAAAGCTTTAGCGGTGAGGGTGGGATGCATTGGGACCTTATTATATAATTGAGATCATCAAGTTAAAAAAGGCTTTGCACTTTGCAGAGTAGAATTTGTCTGCATCTCCCAACAGTGAATGAACCAAATGTTGCAAAACATCATTTATTAATCTTTCCCTGGTGGGTCATCTGCACACACTTTTGAAGCATAAATTCTTGATTCTTTCCACCCATTACTTTAACAATAATATACATCGATAGTTTTACACCCTATATATATATATATATATATATATATATATATATATATATATATATATATATTATATTATTTCACTGTACATTGTCTACTTGTAAAAGGAAGTTTAAAGAAAATAAGAAATACTTATAACCACAGAATGATGTTTTATATGGATATTGTATTGACATTTGATGTAGATATATTGTAAATGGATTTCTATTTACAATGCCATGCAATGGATCTCTTAAAGAACTTGCATCACTTTTTAATAAATTCTCTATTTTTTTATACAATCTTATGGTGAAATGCATTAGAGTCTGTGTAGGATATATATAATCAATTGAAAATATGTATTTTGTGTATTTAATAGTAGAAATCTTATAGATACTCTAATATGAATGATGTAGATATGTATTTCCTTGTATATATTTCAATATTTACTCAAAATATTCTTATATTTTATGTTGATGAAGTGGTCCAAAGCTGGAAAATTAATATAGTGCATCAGCATTATGCCATTATCATTCACGTGGATCACATTATGATGCTTTGTTTTTGGTGTGTGTTATATATGATGGAATTCTGTTAAAAAAATAATGTTGCATAAAAATGTTATGAAGACAAGAAATAGGACTTTGACAAACTGTTCCAAAGATTTCAAAAAGTAAAAGGAAATTTGAGAATAACAATATCTTTTTTTTCAAAATAAAAATAATTATTTTTAATGCTTCCATCATGGCATTATGGACATTCTACTCCGTTCATTTCTATTTAATTAAATTAATTGTCAAAAACATATATATTAAGTACGTGAGTTAACAAACTGTCTTTAACACTAAAATAATTAAAAGTATTCCTTGATATATTTAATAAGTGCAGCTTTCCATCCCTCACCTTCGAATAAATAAATGCAAAGTAAGTAGAATGAAAATGAATATAGTATTGTAAATGATAATGTTTTTTTTTTCTAATGTTAAAGATGTTATTTATCCATATCGGAGATTCGATATTGTTTCACTTAACATATTCCGAATGAATTTCGCTTACCTCATAAATTATGCTTTCGTAAAAAGACGCCTCTCGCCTTATACGTCATTTAAATTAATAGTGTCTTTTTTTTAACTGCACAATAAAACTTCTTATCAAACTCAGGGCCTCAGCAAGTAGTGTTAAGTTTCTTACATGCCTTCGCACCGTGTTAGTTAATACTTGTTAAAGACCCACATTTTGATGGTCATTAAATACGCTGTTTGTCTCCACATCAAAACTCGATATTGCTTCACACAACGTATTTTGACTTTACTCAACTACATCAAATAAAAATGAACAAAAAAATTTAGCAACTACATCAATGAATAAGTAAAGAAAGGATACAGACATACATACATATATAAATATATTTCGATCTAGTGATTCACTCTAATACAACATGTAACGCCTGCAATCTGTGTCTAGTATCCGGTAATTCAACTCTAAACAACCTGTAAGGCCCAGATTGTGTCTAGTGGGAAAAATAACTATACGAATAGGGTATGTCATCCTCACTTGGCATGTAATAGGAAGTCCATTTTCCTCGACCTGTTATCATGTTAATGTTTCTTTCACTTATCAATCTTAAATATAACTCTACGAGTGTGACATGATAACTTATATCATAGTAAATATATATATATATATATATATATATATATATATATATATATATCAAGTAATAATTATAAAAACTGATCACATTCTCATAACATGTTGTAACACTAGCTTGTAGTGTCAATCTTGTTGGAAAATAATCATAAGAAATAATAGTAATATTAATAGTAAGTTCAGAAAATAGGTGCCCGGCATTGAAGGCTTTAAAAACCCTAGTGTTATAAATAAAATATTGGGAATCGAGAAAATAGAAATATAAAAGCTTTTTACAACACCATATTTACTATGAAAACAACAGCTGAATGAGAGAAAGTTAAAACACACCATGCACACGTCCCTTTCTAACTCCTTTCCCCCACCTCTGCCGCCTCTGCTTCTACCCCCACCCCCCACACCCAACCCCCTCCACCTTTCTCTCTATCTCTATATCTATCTTCCCATACAAGATATATCACAAAAAGCACAACACACAAATCCCAGAAGAAACGCCCACCATATACATTATTTATTTTCACACCCTGCCTTCCATGCCTTTCATGTAGGGTGCACCATGCAAGTTGTACAACTAAGTACATGGCATTATTAATGATTGTGTGATGATGGTTTCTCAATCTACTTTTGATTTCATTGATGGAAAGATGACATATTTACTTTATACACATTTATAAATGCGAATAGCACAATTTTTCAGATTGATATATAATGTTAATTATGCATATCTTCATCACCTTAAGCTTTTTACATAACCAATGACACAAATATAATCACGCAACCTCTCCATCACCTTACGCGCGAGATTTATAGCTCAACAATTCTCAAGAATGCTACAACCACAACCAAATCGACATAATCCGACATAACTAACGACACAAATATAATCAAGCAGACATAACCAATGACACAAACATAATCAAGCAGTCCTACATAACAAATATAACCAAGCAACCTCCCTATCGGCTTAAGCGTATGGGAGAGATGGTAGTTCAACAATTTGCTAAGTAATGCTACAACCACAACCAAATCGACATAACTAGCATAACCAATGACACAAATATAATCAAGCGCACATAACCAATGACACAAATATAATCAAGCAGCCCTACATAACAAATATAATCAAGCAACCTCCCATCGGCTTAAGTTTTTTGAGAGATGGTAGTTCAACAATTTGCTAAGAATGCTACAACCACAACCAAATTGACATAACCGACATAACCAATGACACAAATATAATCAAGCAGCATATAACCAATGACACAAATATAATCAAGCGCCTTACATAAGGAATGGCAAGAGGTTACACAAAACACGTATATATATAGTCAATCATCTTTACATAAGGAATGGCAAGAGGCTATGCAAAAGGAATTAACCGCTTCTAGTCAAGACAAAGACTAGGAAAGTTGTGGATTTATCCACGAGAAAGAAAGATATAGATGTAAATAGGTGTACAAGTTCAAACACAAGGCGCTTGGTTCAATTGAAAGATATACAATGATCAAGTTGCACAATGTTACACAAAACCTTCGACATTCACTATGAAGAGACTTTCTTCATTGTAGCTAAGATGAATACAATTAGAATCTTTCTTGACATAGTTGCAAAGAAAAAACTTATTTCTACATCAATTAGATATTAAAATGCATTTTTGCATGAAAATCATCTTAAAAGTGTACATGAGACCACCTCCTAGTTTTCAGACTAAGAAATGTCAATTCTGTAAACTGACTCAATCCTTATATGATCTCAAACAAGATTGCAGACAATGAAACCCGAATCTCACAACAGGTGTTCTGGATCTTAGTATAATCACCCAAACATGACTACAGCTTTATTCACAAAGACAATTGGGAATACTTACACTGTTGTTTCAGTCCATGTAGTTGACATAGTATAAGCAAGCAATGACATGTCCCCATTTCGAGATTAAGACATGTACATGATTAGTTCCAAACTAAGGACCCAGAGAAATGAAATTCTTCCTATGTTTGGAAGTAGCAAGGTCTAAGACATGCAAATCTATCTACCAAAGGAAATATGCATTTAATCTACTTGAGGAGTTTGGCTTCATGGATGCAAAATGCATGGACACCAATGCAAACCAAACGATATTTACAAAGATTTGAGACTTTGACCTACTGCTTGACAACACATTATATAGAAGTCTCATTGGAAAATTTCTATACCTAACTATTTCTAGACCCGATTTGTCATATGTTGTAAACCGCTTAAGTCGGTTCTTAAATGCTCATATTGTCAATCATCTACAAGTCGCTAATAGACTCCTCGATACATAAAGTCAAGACCGCTCAAGATCGCTTCTTTCTTGCCAAAAATGATCTCAAAATTATTGTTTTTACTGATTAATATTGTGGTGGTTGTCATGAAACAAGGAAGTCCATCACAGGATATTGCATGTTTTGGGGATCAACATTGGTTTCTTGGAAATCAAAGTAACAACTTACAGTTTCAAGAAATCTAGCAGAAATGGATCTAAGAGTACGTGAGCTACAATGGATGGTCTACATCTTGAAGGATCTAGAACACGGTATTACAACCTATCTCAGTGTCACATGCATCTTGTAATCGTCACACTTTTCTTAGATATTTCAATAGTACGTAATATCATTAAAGAGAAACTTTATTGGCCATAGCCCAATTTTAGAACTATTGTTATACGGGCTTAGAAAAGCTTTTTCTCTCCATTAAAATGATATTGTTCATTTTATCCCGTGGAAGTAGTTCAAGAGATCGAACCACATAACATTGGTACTCTCGCCATAGCTTTGTAGTTTATGTTCCTTTGTTATTTTTTCGTGATTGTCATTAGGGTTCTAGCTTGGTGACCATTTTTCAAGCATACTAGTATCGTGAGCATGATTGTCCGAGTTTTAGAAAATAGTCACCTTAACAATAACCGAGTATTATCTTGTGATGTTCAACTAATGTGTCAACTTTTGAATGTGACAGCTTAAGATGGAGTCTTTAATAATGTTTTACTCAAAGGAGAAGACTTTAAATAAAGACAATCGTCAAGAGGCATGTTTCTGCTCGTAAGATCAATATCGTAGACAACTTCATTTAGTTGTTCTTCCAACGGTGTTTGATTTGTTAGGTTTTTAGAGCTTGTAGAGAGTGTAAAATAATAGTGCTATTTTTGGATAAGTGGATTTTCTCCAAAGATTTGTTAGGTCGGTGGTTGGAAAAAGTCCCACGCCAAAACTTGTTTTTTTTCCATCAAACTAATTTTTCGAGTTTAGCACTTACACAATGTTTTTGGTACAATATGAGACGTTAGAATATATGGTCCTTGAATTAAGCTTAAGGGACACGAGTTGAACGCTTTGTTCCGTAATAGCTCGGTTTTCGACGGGATGATACATAAATGATATTAAAACCGATTTAGTTAATTTCTTAAGAAAACATTACAAAAGCCCTTTACAAAGAAGAACCTTTCAAAGTGCTCATCATGCTATAATGCATTTACAAGCAAAGAACAAAAATAAGCAATCTAACGTGAAAAAGGTAATCGCGAAATCAACAAAGTACAAAAACAAGAAGAAAACAATGATTTAACATGGTTTCCGGCGCACAGGTCCGACTACTCCACGGATGTAAACGGAGATATTTTAGTATGCACGAAAATTCATGAAGATTCCATGCTACATTGTTTACCATGATTGGGAAATCATAGACTTAGAAATCTAACCCAGCCGCTTTTATGACTTTGTCGGAATTTCCATAATGCCCTGATGTGACTCGGCTTAGAAAGTCACCATTCATGCAAAACATTCGCTTTAGATGTAAACTCATGATTGCATAATTCGGACGCACTATACCGTGATGCATTCGCCAATGCCGATGTATCGCACTGCATTTCTCCATTGAATCCACTTAGATGATCTATCCTCACTAAGTATCTAGAATTCAAATTATAAGCTTCAATGTTCATCAAGTCCGCATAACAATCGAAACTTGCTCACTGAACCGATCTAGTAAGCATATCGCCAGGATTCTCTTTGGTGTTGATCTTTCATACATGAATCATCTTCTTATTTCTTAGGAAAAGATACCTCACATCTATATGTTTGGTTCTTTCATTATGAACCTGATCCTTAGCCAAACATATTGCATTCAAACTGTCACTATACGTCTCGGCTTTGTCCTAATGTAGGCCCAAATCACTTGCTAGCCCCTTCAACCAGATGCCCTCATTGGTCGCTTTATTAAGAGCCATGTATTCAAATTTCTCGAGTTGATAAAGCTATTGTTTCTGAAAAATTTCCTTCCAGCTTGACTACTAAATTCCCTATGTGAAAACATAACCAATCATTGATTTCCTACTATCCACATCACATGCATAATCAAATCACAATACCCTATGACTGCACTCGAGTATCACCTCCATAAACGAGACCAACATCATTTGTACCTCTCATGTACCCGAACACTATTCCTATAGCTTTCCAAAGTTGTTCCTTTCCAAGTTGAGCCATAAACATGTCGATAACACTGACCGCTCGAGCCAGATCAAAGCTTAGTGCACATCAAAGCATACACAAGACTCGCCATCTCGCACTAGCATGTGGAACTCTTGACATGTACTTCTTCTCTTCTGATGATTGTGAAGCATAAACAAATAGATAAGCATTGGATGCCATAGGAGTATCTATTGGTTCTGTTGCTGACATGCCAAACCTAGCCAAAATCTTTTGTATATATATAACCCTGCTGAGTCAAGAACATCTTCCTCTGACTCCTATTTCTAAAGATCTCCATCCCTAAAATCTTCTTGGTTGCACCCAAATCTTTCATCTCAAATTTAGCACTGAGAAGGTCCTTCAAACTCTGAATATCACCCACCGATCGTGATAAACACATCGGGCCATATGGACTTTTTATGACCCACCGATTATGTAATCACAAACCTTTTTATTCCATCGCCGTGGGCTTGCTTCACCCATACAAGGCCTTCTTCAACTTACAAACAAACCCTTTATTGTCGTGAACTTGGAACCCCTCTTGTTGAGTCATGTATATCTCCTTAACTACCTCACCATGTAGAAAGGTTGTCTTCACATCTAATCGCTTAATTTAAAAATCATGTTGTGCCACCATTGCTAGCAACACCGATTGTATGTGTGACCATTGGTAAGAATATATCATCAAAGTCCACATGTTCTTTGTGACGTAACCCTCTTGCAACCAAACGTGCCTTATACTTGACTCCTGCAGATGTCGATCTTTCTTCTTCTTGAAGACCCATTTGCAAGTGACAACCCTCCTATCATGTGGTTGTTTGACCATATCCCAAGTATGATTCTTCAAGAATGACTCAATTTCGCCTCAAATGGCAAAGAAGCCAACGATGCGCCGTAACATATCATCGCTTCACTATAAGTAGATGGTTCAACCATCCACTTCCTATGAAACTTGAAATGCATATCCAACCATTTCATCAAACCATACCTCTCGGGAGGTATCCCAACATTAGTCCTTCTAGATCGCTTGACAAATTATACTTTGTCGACCAATGTCCCTTGTTTGTTTATCAACCGACCCCATTTAGTTGGATCGTCTTGGACTGCACTGGTGAGATGCCTTACTGCACTGTGATGAGTGCCGACTATGTTTAGTTGAGTATGGTCGCCACCGACTCCACCTCAAGCTCCACCTCTTGTTAGCTCGGTCGATTCAAAACTGCTTTCAGATTTAGAACCCTCCTCGTTGATGAGTCGAGCATAGAATTCTCATTGAAAACTACATCTCTCGCTAAGACTAACCTCGTTTTTATTGATGACCAAATTCTATAGCCCTTCACCCTATCTTCATACCCTACAAACACTCCTTCTTGTCACTTGGCTCCAAATGAACCTCACTCACATGATAGTACATTGTACTTCAAAACCCTAAAATCGAGTAGTCGCTAGCTTGTTTGACCATATCTCAATTGGTGTCTTCGGATTGATCCTCGTGTGAGGCCCCATATTTATTAAGAAGCATGTTGTGTGGATGCCTCTCGCTTAAAATGTCCATGACAAACCAAAGATTAGAGATCATGATCTTGCTATCTCTAAAGAGTTTGATATAGCCTTTCCGATGAAGTTTATAGAATTATAAACTGAAAGTAAAATGTGGAATTATTATTGAATAACTGAAATTTACAAGTTGCATTGTAATGTAGTTGATCATGGGGTATTTATAACTATATACACCTCATGAATCAGTTAGAAGTAAGTAACAAACGGTTACTACAAACTATAATTGAATAACCGCTTTCTACATTACACTATACTAGACTACTCAAAGACGTCATTCAGTCCTCATACTATCAAGAAGCTTCGTGTTTTATCAAGAGAGCGTATTAGTCGATCGCACTCAAGATTCCTTTCAAATTTATATCAGAATAACACCCCTCAAGCCGAGTAGTACATGAACAATTGCACTCAAGATTCCCTTCAAATTTATTTAAACTCAGAAGATCTTTGAAATTCCCAATTTGTCTAGTAGAAAGAGAAAATGGGTGCATCTAAGGCCTTGGTAAGAATATCAGCTACTTGTTCTTTTGTGTTTACTGGAAGAAGTTTAACAAGTCTTAATTTGACTTTGTCTCTCACAACATGGCACCATTTCAATATTTTTTTCTTCATGAAAGATCAAGTTATGAGCAATGTGCATTACACCGGCATTGTCACAAAAATAACACAAAGCAGTAAATCGAAATGGAACTCCAGCAAGTCTTGTAAAGATATAAATCACCCACCGATTTCACAAATCGCATTTTCCATAGCCATGTATCGCTTCTAATGAGCTTCCCAGCTATAGTTGTTTGTTTCTTGGCCTTCCAAGAGATTGGAGCATCTCCTAGAAACATCATATAACCCGATATCGATCTTCTTGTTTCAGACAACCACCAATCACAAATCAGAAACCTTAAGACAAGGTTGTTGTCTGTCAGATAAGATTCCTCGACCAGGATTAGTTTCAAATACCTCAAGAACGTATAAGCTTCCTTCATATGATTTTCGTGACGTTGTCCAAAATTGACTCAAATGGCCAACTCGCAAAGGCAAAATCGGGTCCGTGAAGGTAAGATAGATAAGTTTGCCCACTAAGGATCCAGAAGGCAGTTTATCGCCCAACACGGGTGAATCACCATGTCAGAAAGTTGGCTTAGACTTCATAGTGTCTTAGCAAGTTTTGCTCCCAAAAATTCATATTCTTCTAAGAGATTAAAGGTGTATTTTATTTGAGAAATTGATATACATGCATATGTCCTAAATAGCTTCAATGACTAGAAAATATCTCAATTTTCCAAGATCCTTAATAAGTGAATTGCTTGTGTAGGCATCCTTGATCCGTTGAATCAACTTCATCAGGGCTTGTCACGCTATGATGTCATCTACATAGACCAAAGAAAGAAATAAAGGACTGTCCTTACCATTTTGTGAATAAACTATGGTCATTTTTGGATTGAATGAATCCTTGAGCCTCTAAGGATTCAATCAACTTGCAATTCAATTGTCTGCTGGCTTGTTTGAGGCCATATAATGACTTAGTAAGTCTGCAAACTTGATTTGGTTTAGTTGTTGCACAACCTGAGGGTAACTTCATGTATACTTCTTCATGTAAATATCCATGTAGAAAGGTAGTGTTGACATCCATCTCATGGAGATGCCAATTATTGGTTGCCGCTGCAAGTATCGCTTTAATCAGAAGTGATCTTGGCAACAGTGAGAAAGTTTCTTGATAATCAATACCATATGTTTAAGTGTAGCCTTTGTTACTAGTCTAGCTTTATATCTCTCACCGAACTATCAAGGTTGTATTTGATTCTCAGACACCTATTTGCACCCAATGGGTTTTTTTTCTCAAAGTGTATAAACTATTTATCATGTAATGAGTCTTTTGTAGAGTTTCAATCTCTTTTCGCATTGCTTCTTTTCATTCATCATGCTTGATAACTTGATTGTAAGTCTTAGGCTCTTTAACAAAGATCAATAGCTTTAATGAGTCTAGCATAGTCTCATTGATAGGTTTTCCAGGTTCATGACCTCACCAAAGAGTGTGGGTCCACAACATTATGAGCAATCGCTCTGATAAAAAGTTGGTGATTTTTTTCTTGTGGACCTTCTTAATTGTGTGGGTTCAGTGTGCCTAATTAATCGGTGCATGCTTCTTCATTAGATGCCTCACCTGCAATTCGATCATATGTCCGGGCCGGTCTCGGCCGAGTCATCTGTAAGATCATAAAAATGTCCATTATTGGTAAAAGGAACGGGCATGTCGCCAAGATGTCTAGCCCTTCCTAATACCAAGTGAAATAGAGAAGATAAGTCTCATGGAATTGAGTATTTCTAGCAACAAACATGTCTTTGTTGGAAATATCTAAAAGAATAGCACCTTTGGACGATTTGAATTCCTAAGATGGACACAAGTTCTACATCTCGAGTCAAATTTTGTCATCTATCGTATGTGCAAGAAAACACAAAGCAACCGAAACCTTAAACACATAATAGTCTGGTTTAGTGCCATAAAGCATCTCACGTGGAGTGCTTTCTTTCAACAAAGGTGTGTAAGTGTCGATTAATTAAATTTTCAACATGTAAAAGATCAAACCCCAATATTCAATGGGTAAATTACTTTGGAACCTCAATCCTGGCAATATTCAAGCAGATGCCGATGTTTCCTTCCAACAATACCATTATGTCCAGTGTTCTCGACACATGATGTCTGATGTATGATGCCCTGTTAAGAATAAAATCGCTGAGTCGAGCTCCATTACTGCACTCGATAACTTTGATAACTTTGTGAAATTGAGTAGAAACGAATTTAACAAAGGATTTAACAAGGTCGGCTTTGATTTATGCCTCATAAGAAATTAAAACCCAAGTAAATCTAGAGAAGTCATCTACAATAGCTTAAGAAATATTGTTGTCCATTGCCAAGATGTTGTCTTAAGACCCCAAATATCTATGTGAACAAGATCAAATATAGCATTCACAAATAAAGAAGGTTTCAAAGGAAAGTGGATTTTTCTTCGCTTTAGTCATAGTTAAACATAACAAAGATCATGATTAGAAAATTTGACATCAGCAGACTATGTACTAATGACTTGCATTCTCTTATCCTGCAAGTGTCCTAGTCTCAGAATGCCATAAAAGAGCATCATCTAATCTATCGACAAAGTATGATTTTCTTACAACATTGAAAATGATAGCCTTATTAGTTGATCCATGACATAGAGTCCATATGGTGAATTTATACGATTTATAACGCTATATTCTATGGTATTTTCCCTCGTATTTGTATTAATTTGCATAAGAAACGAGTGTTTAATGGAAATATTGAGTAAGTGAGCTTCTAAATAAGTTATTCGTAATATTGGTTGATTTTGGTGCTTTTAATATGATTTTATGATTAGTTGGACATTATTACATTTTGTGATGTTTTATGTTTTATAGATACATGTTTGAGGCTCAAGAGATGATCAAAAGCTTATTAAGTTCAAGTTAATTGATGATAAAAGAGATAATGGAGGAATGACTTAGAGAAAAAAAAAAGAGATAAAGATCAAGGAATCACAATTCGATCAACCTGAACGAGCGTCCAGGTCCTGTCCAGAGTGGACGGGCGTTTGATAAAGCAGACACGGCGCCCAGAGGAGCGATTTTGATACGCAGAGAGCTTGGACGCCGCTCGAACGGGCGCCTGGGCGCTCCGCATCTATATGGACGGGCATTCGTGAGAGCGGACGAGCGCCCATCGACCGACTTTGTGAAACCGACTTCAAAATCTATATATAGCAAATGCTTTTCTCCACTTTAGTGAGATACGATATATACACATTATTCAAACTCTAAACCTAGTGGGCGCTTTAGGCTCAAAGGCTTTTCTTCCTTTTATTCCAGCTTTTTATGCACTTTAGATCTAAGTAAAATTAGTTACTTTTATGCACTGCTTCGCAAATTTGAGTTGCCGAGGATGTTCGTAAGCTAAAAGCTTCATCAAACGAGTATTGTGAAGCCATCCAACGATTGTTGATTTCGCTTTACATCGATTATACTGTGAGTTTTTATTAAAGGTTGTTTCTCTATTCATGTTATTATGTTTAATTGCTTTTATATCGAAGATTTGCATGTGTTGATTGTTTATTGTTGATGGAAATTCTATAAACCGTAGATCACCATGAATAGGAATAGTATTTGAATCTATCCTAACGGAAGTTAATAGGTTTAATTGCTAGATTATGAACATAAGGTTACACCTTTGGTAAGAAAACGCTGTTAATCTTGCATTCAAGATAATGGATTAATAGATGAACTTTCTAAGGAACTAGTGGTTCATGTTTAGATAAGGTGAATCACAACCTAGATAAAACCACAATATAATCGAGATAGAAATCAATGCTTGTTGGATAGGTGGATCAATCCTCGCTTGGCTCGTTAAACATTAAATTTAAATCCTTGAAACTTGAATTTGTTTAGTTAGTTCACTTTATTTGCATCTTAGATTAGTTTAGTTAAAGGTTCACAACCCATATTCTTCCTAGCTTTGGATTGTATCCTCTGCCTAGCTTTATTTCCAGCTTTGTTCGCTGCTTAGTTTAGTTTCGTGACATAGTTTAGTTAGACAAAAACTAGGGTTAGCAATCGCCGCCTCTCGTAAGATCGAATTCGCATTAACCACTATTACTACGATTCTTATACTTGAGGTTAACCGATTATTACTTGTTTGTTTTGTGTTAATAAAATGCGACAAGTTTTTTGGCGCCGTTGTCGGGAACCGGACGGTTGTCTAGTTTTTGTTTTTCGTTTTTTTTTTATTTCGCTTTTAAATTCCTGTTTTTAGTTGATAATTGTTTTGTAGTTGTTAAGTAGATAATTAGGGTTTAGTTAGGGTTTAAGACCTTCCCAGTAGTTTTCCTTTGAGATTTGATCGCTCTTTCTTCCTCGCTTTTTCGCCTTTCGCTCTTACCTCCTTTCTTTCTCAAATTTTCGCTTCGTTTCTAGTTTTCCTGCTGCTTACCAAACGGGCGCCTGGATATCTTGGACGCCCGTCCATTGAAAATCATCAATTATGATCTGCTTTTATTCACTTTAGATGAAAGGCCCATAAGATTTGGACGCCTGCTCAAGTATTCTCGCCTTTCAGACGAGCGCTTGACCACTAAACGCCTGGCCCAGCCTCTACTTTCCACCTGGACGCCTCGCCCAAACCCTTGACGTCCGTCGCCCTTTTTTCTTCAATAATTTTGTTTCCTTCTTCTTTATTTTTCTTTTCTTTAGGTTTTTAATTTTAGTTTAGACTTTAATTTCTTAGTTTTTAGGCTTCGCTTTCACTTGTTTTTGGTCCGGTTTATGCAAACTCGAGTCAAAAGTGACCGTTATTATACACCCACTCACCTGAAGCGAACCGTAGTCCGGCCGAACAGCGGATTTTCCGCTTTTGGCGGTCTCGCGCATGACGAGCCGAGCAAGATATCAAGATCAACTAGCAAAGGAAATCACCGATTTTGTGATAATGGCCGCTTAATAATAGACGACGCTAAGCAGACTACGCCATGCCAGTGAAGTCAAAGTCAACCTGCTATTGTTATCCCAAAATGCATTACCGCACAAACCTTTGAGCTAAAGCCGACTCTATCCAGATGATGCAAAACGATCAATTTTTCATGGCTATCAATCGAGAACTGCGATACCCACTTACATACGTTCTTAGAGATACGCGTACTACCCGCATCCAAGCGAGGTAAGTGAAGATGCTATCAAGCTAAAACTTTTCCATTTTCTCTCGAAAGAGAGGCTAAAGAGCGGGTACACCTCTCTCCCCTCCGAATCCATCACCACCGGGCGTAACTCGAAAGGAGTTCTTGAGTCAATATTTTCCACCTTCAAAGACAAACCCGTTGTTTAAATGAAATATTCACTTTCTATCGTAAAGAGAATGAATCCTTCTTCGAATGTTGGAAGAAATTCAAGTCTCTTCTGAGAGTGTCCTCACCATGGCTTGCCACCGGAAAGGCAAGTCAACACCTTCTTTAGTGGATTGACCGAGCTTACCAAAGGCATGGTCAATAGTTCTTCCGTGGGGCATTTCTCAAAAAACACCAAGAGGGACGGGCATTGTTTGAGGACATTGCAAAGTATAACTATGCCCCACTTATCAAGCAATCCAAGCACCTCCTCCCAAGGTTGAGGAAGTCAATTTGCAAGTTTGATCGCCATGCCGCAGGCTGTATGGCAACACCTCAAGTTTCAAACCGGCAAATCAAACTTTTCTTTCCACGTAACCCTCGTGTTCTCAGATCGCGAAAAATCGTTGGCCGACCGCCATATGAATGGCCAAAGTCAATTTAATCCCCATGCACCTTATCAAGTGAATGATGTTCATGATTATGGATAGATAACCAAGTCACATGTCGAATTGTGACTAGGTGGGGCACTCTTCTAGATTCTCGTCCTATGAACGCGTATCGCCAAGTGAATGCATTCTATGGCCGTAACAATCAAAGGTTCAATCGCCGGCGTAATAATTTTCAAAACCGCGTGGTTTAGTCAACCTTCAAGTTTTCATCCTAATTCAATTTTAATTCGAATCAAAATTTCAATAGACCCTGGTTTTTTAATGGAACTAAAATTCAAATTTTTCCAATCCTACTAAAGAAAGTTCAATCGGGACTGGCCCGCCAATTCTAATTTCATAGCCCAAAGTCGGCTCACCCAACCCTATTCTCCAAATTTCCAAACTCTTAAGGCCCCTCCCAATCTACCAATCTGGAAGCTAAGTTGGAGGAGCAAAGTAGATCAACGAAGAATCTTGAGAGACAAATTGGGCAATCGGGTCGAACAGCTTAGCTTTGCAGACCCCTGTGCCACCGCCTGGCCACCGAGAAGAATCCAAAGGGTGGTCAAGTTGCTCAGCCGACTTGAACAAAGGCCTATGTACCACCTCTCGCCATAAATTCAATACGGTAAAGAGGAGGCCGGGCAGTAATGAATCTGAGGAGTGGTACTCAAGTTAGTGGTCCTTCCCATCGTGAAACCACCAGCCCTCTCCCGCTATTGATAAGGCAGGGAAGCCGAGCACCTACTCCCCTCAATCAACAAGAGAAAACTCAGGTGGCCGATCCCCGAGAGGTGAAGAGTTGGTGATCCTCAAGTGGCCAATGATCCTCGAGGACCAAAGCAAGCCAAAGTCGGGAGGCCGATCCTCCGACTACAAAAAAATCTGAAAATCGCTCGATGGAAAGATCCGAAGACAAGCTGTAAGTGCATCCTCAAAGAAAGTCTTTTCTCGAGTGACCTTAAAAGCTTCCATTTCCACCGAGAAAGAGCAACATTCCTTTAAGTGAGGACAAAAGTACTAAAAGTGTGTCAACTCAAGAATACTGTAAATCTTCCATTATCGAAGTCTTGGCCGAGATGCCTAAGTATACAAAATTCATCAAGGATGTTGTGTCTTTAAAAGAAGTTAGCAGGTAATGGAAAGGCAAATTGGTGAGGATTGCTCCATGATTAATTATGAAAACTTACCAATTAAAAGAGGTGACCTCCTGGCAAGTTCAGATTTTACGGTGTTAATGGGAGGTCTAGTCTTCCCAATTCTTTGTGTGATCTAGGTGCCTCTATAAGTCTTATGCCAATGTCTCAGTATGCAAACAAACAGGTTTACAAAGCCTTCTAGAACCCACTACTATGAGTTTGCAATTCACCGATAGATCTTCTAAGAAAGCTTCAGTGATCCCAAAGACGTTGCTTTCAGATTGATAGATTTACCTTTCCAGCTTGATTGGTATGTTTTAGATATGGAGAAAGATGAAAACGTCCTCTCGATTCTTGAAAGACCTTTCTTATCTACGCTAGAGCCCTCATCGATCAAGTATGGTGGGCAAGTGACTATCTCGAAAGCAGATCAAGAGGTGAGTTACAATGTCTTAAAGTCCATTCAAGTACCCTCTCGCCCTCCAACCGGCTTTTCCATTGATTATATGACTTGATGATTTCACCGATTATATGGATAAGCAAGTCATTGCCAGTAGGTCGAATACGAGCCGATTGGTTGCCAACCTAAATACTCATGGTGTGGTTAATCTAGATCAATTAGCACCGATTTCGATAAGAATTGTTGGAAGGAGAAGCTTTATGCGGGTGGGGACCACGTAGTAAACTCGTGTGATATTGAGTTGAAAAGTGGAGATCTCAAGTCGAGCTTAGAAGACCCCCTGCAGATTTGGTGTTGAAGCCGTTGCCTAAACATCTTAAGTATTTGTTTTTAAGAGAAGGTGACAAGCTTCCTCCGATCATATCCGCCAAGATGTCTGCTAGAGGAGATGAAATTAATCAACGCCTTGAAACGTAACGAAAAAGCTTTTGATGGCGCGTGTAGAGATATCGAGGATATCTCCGACATCTCAGATGCACAAGATCAAGACAAACGAGGGTGCGAATGTGTTGCAGACAAAATTTCAGAGAGGCTCAACCTCATATGCAAGAGGTGGTTAAGAAAGAAATCATTAAACTTCTCCGACATGGGAATCATTTATGCCATCGCCTGATAGTGAATGGGTTTCCCCAACTCAAAGTAGTTCCCAAGAAAGAGGAATTACGAT